>JAQONI010000092.1:0-55254 GCA_036936925.1 Cenchrus fungigraminus
GAATGGATGCTTAACAACTTCGGTACCCCCGAAATTGTGCATCCAGGCCCGAAACACAAGTTTTGCATCTTTTACATGCCGAAGGTCAGCGAAATGCTCCGAAACACTCCCAAACATAATTTTGGGTCCAATGGAGTAGAATGGATGCTTCACAACTTCGGTACCCCGAAATAGTGCATTCAGGCCCGAAACACAAGTTTTGCATCTTTTTACGTGCCAGAGGTTAGCGAAATGTTCTGAAATACTACCAAACATCATTTTGGGTCCAATGGACTAGAATGGATGCTTCACAACTTCGGTACCCCAAAATTGTACATTCAGGCCCGAAACACAAGTTTTGCATCTTTTACGTGCCGAAGGTTAGCGAAATGCTCTGGAACACTCCCAAACATCATTTTGGGTCCAATGGAGTAGAATGGATGCTTCACAACTTCGGTACCCCGAAATTGTACATTCAGGCCCGAAACACAAGTTTTGCATCTTTTACGTGCCGAAGGTTAGCGAAATGCTCCGAAACACTCCCAAACACCATTTTGGGTCCAATGGAGTAGAATGGATGCTTCACAACTTCGGTACCCCAAAATTGTACATTCAGGCCCGAAACACAAGTTTTGCATCTTTTACATGCCGAAGGTTAGCGAAATGCTCCGAAACACTCCCGAACATCATTTTGGGTCCAATGGAGTAGAATGGATGCTTCACAACTTCCGTACCCCGAAATAGTGCATTCATGCCCGAAACACAAGTTTTGCATCTTTTACGTGCCGAAGGTTAACGAAATGCTCCGAAACACTCCCAAACATCATTTTGGGTCCAATGGAGTAGAATGGATGCTTCACAACTTCGGTACCCCAAAATTGTACATTCAGGCCCGAAACACAAGTTTTGCATCTTTTACGTGCCGAAGGTTAGCGAAACGCTCCGAAACACTCCCAAACATCATTTTGGGTCCAATGGAGTAGAATGGATGCTTCACAACTTCGGTACCCCGAAATTGTACATTCAGGCCCGAAACACAAGTTTTGCATCTTTTACATGCCGAAGGTTAGCGAAATGCTCCGAAACACTCCCGAACATCATTTTGGGTCCAATGGAGTAGAATGGATGCTTCACAACTTCGGTACCCCGAAATAGTGCATTCATGCCCGAAACACAAGTTTTGCATCTTTTACGTGCCGAAGGTTAGCGAAATGCTCCGAAACACTCCCAAACATCATTTTGGGTCCAATGGAGTAGAATGGATGCTTCACAACTTCGGTACCCCAAAATTGTACATTCAGGCCCGAAACACAAGTTTTGCATCTTTTACATGCAGAAGGTTAGCGAAATGCTCTGAAACACTCCCGAACATCATTTTGGGTCCAATGGAGTAGAATGGATGCTTCACAACTTCGGTACCCCGAAATAGTGCATTCATGCCCGAAACACAAGTTTTGCATCTTTTACGTGCCGAAGGTTAGCGAAATGCTCCGAAACACTCCCAAACATCATTTTGGGTCCAATAGACTAGAATGGATGCTTAACAACTTCGGTACCCCCGAAATTGTGCATTCAGGCCCGAAACACAAGTTTTGCATCTTTTACATGCCGAAGGTTAGCGAAATGCTCCGAAACACTCCCAAACATCATTTTGGGTCCAATGGAGTAGAATGGATGCTTCACAACTTCGGTACCCCGAAATAGTGCATTCAGGCCCGAAACACAAGTTTTGCATCTTTTTACGTGCCAGAGGTTAGCGAAATGTTCTGAAATACTACCAAACATCATTTTGGGTCCAATGGACTAGAATGGATGCTTCACAACTTCGGTACCCCGAAATTGTACATTCAGGCCCGAAACACAAGTTTTGCATCTTTTACGTGCCGAAGGTTAGCGAAATGCTCTGGAACACTCCCAAACATCATTTTGGGTCCAATGGAGTAGAATGGATGCTTCACAACTTCGGTACCCCGAAATTGTACATTCAGGCCCGAAACACAAGTTTTGCATCTTTTACGTGCCGAAGGTTAGCGAAATGCTCCGAAACACTCCAAACACCATTTTGTGTCCAATGGAGTAGAATGGATGCTTCACAACTTCGGTACCCCAAAATTGTACATTCAGGCCCGAAACACAAGTTTTGCATCTTTTACATGCCGAAGGTTAGCGAAATGCTCCGAAACACTCCCGAACATCATTTTGGGTCCAATGGAGTAGAATGGATGCTTCACAACTTCGGTACCCCGAAATAGTGCATTCATGCCCGAAACACAAGTTTTGCATCTTTTACGTGCCGAAGGTTAACGAAATGCTCCGAAACACTCCCAAACATCATTTTGGGTCCAATGGAGTAGAATGGATGCTTCACAACTTCGGTACCCCAAAATTGTACATTCAGGCCCGAAACACAAGTTTTGCATCTTTTACATGCCGAAGGTTAGCGAAATGCTCCGAAACACTCCCGAACATCATTTTGGGTCCAATTGAGTAGAATGGATGCTTCACAACTTCGGTACCCCGAAATAGTGCATTCATGCCCGAAACACAAGTTTTGCATCTTTTACGTGCCGAAGGTTAGCGAAATGCTCCGAAACACTCCCAAACATCATTTTGGGTCCAATAGACTAGAATGGATGCTTAACAACTTCGGTACCCCCGAAATTGTGCATTCAGGCCCGAAACACAAGTTTTGCATCTTTTACATGCCGAAGGTTAGCGAAATGCTCCGAAACACTCCCAAACATCATTTTGGGTCCAATGGAGTAGAATGGATGCTTCACAACTTCGGTACCCCGAAATAGTGCATTCAGGCCCGAAACACAAGTTTTGCATCTTTTTACGTGCCAGAGGTTAGCGAAATGTTCTGAAATACTACCAAACATCATTTTGGGTCCAATGGACTAGAATGGATGCTTCACAACTTCGGTACCCCGAAATTGTACATTCAAGCCCGAAACACAAGTTTTGCATCTTTTACGTGCCGAAGGTTAGCGAAATGCTCTGGAACACTCCCAAACATCATTTTGGGTCCAATGGAGTAGAATGGATGCTTCACAACTTCGGTACCCCGAAATTGTACATTCAGGCCCGAAACACAAGTTTTGCATCTTTTACGTGCCGAAGGTTAGCGAAATGCTCCGAAACACTCCCAAACACCATTTTGGGTCCAATGGAGTAGAATGGATGCTTCACAACTTCGGTACCCCAAAATTGTACATTCAGGCCTGAAACACAAGTTTTGCATCTTTTACATGCCGAAGGTTAGCGAAATGCTCCGAAACACTCCCGAACATCATTTTGGGTCCAATGGAGTAGAATGGATGCTTCACAACATCGGTACCCCGAAATAGTGCATTCATGCCCGAAACACAAGTTTTGCATCTTTTACGTGCCGAAGGTTAGCGAAATGCTCCGAAACACTCCCAAACATCATTTTGGGTCCAATAGACTAGAATGGATGCTTAACAACTTCGGTACCCCCGAAATTGTGCATTCAGGCCCGAAACACAAGTTTTGCATCTTTTACATGCCGAAGGTTAGCGAAATGCTCCGAAACACTCCCAAACATCATTTTGGGTCCAATGGAGTAGAATGGATGCTTCAAAACTTCGGTACCCCGAAATAGAGCATTCAGGCCCGAAACACAAGTTTTGCATCTTTTTGCGTGCCAGAGGTTAGCGAAATGCTCCGAAACACTCCCAAACATCATTTTGGGTCCAATGGAGTAGAATGGATGCTTCACTACTTCGGTACCCCGAAATAGTGCATCCATGCCCGAAACACAAGTTTTGCATCTTTTACGTGCCGAAGGTTAGCGAAATGCTCTGAAACACTCCCAAACATCATTTTGGGTCCAATGGAGTAGATTGGATGCTTCACAACTTCGGTACCCCGAAATAGTGCATTCAGGCCCGAAACACAAGTTTTCATCTTTTTACGTGCCAGAGGTTAGCGAAATGTTCTGAAATACTCCCAAACATCATTTTGGGTCCAATGGACTAGAATGGATGCTTCACAACTTCGGTACCCCGAAATTGTACATTCAGGCCCGAAACACAAGTTTTGCATCTTTTACGTGCCGAAGGTTAGCGAAATGCTCTGAAACACTCCCAAACATCATTTTGGGTCCAATAGACTAGAATGGATGCTTCACTACTTCGGTACCCCCGAAATAGTGCATTCATGCCTGAAACACAAGTTTTGCATCTTTTACGTGCCGAAGGTTAGCGAAATGCTCTGAAACACTCCCAAACATCATTTTGGGTCCAATAGACTAGAATGGATGCTTCACTACTTCGGTACCCCCGAAATAGTGCATTCATGCCTGAAACACAAGTTTTGCATCTTTTACGTGCCGAAGCTTAGCAAAATGCTCTGAAACACTCCCAAACATCATTTTGGGTCCAATGGAGTAGAATGGATGCTTCACAACTTCGGTACCCCGAATTAGTGCATTCATGCCCGAAACACACGTTTTGCATCTTTTACGTGCCGAAGGTTAGCGAAATGCTCTGAAACACTCCCAAACATCATTTTGGGTCCAATGGAGTAGATTGGATGCTTCACAACTTCGGTACCCCGAAATAATGCATTCAGGCCCGAAACACAAGTTTTGCATCTTTTTACATGCCAGAGGTTAGCGAAGTGTTCTGAAATACTCCCAAACATCATTTTGGGTCCAATGGACTAGAATGGATGCTTCACAACTTCGGTACCCCGAAATTGTACATTCAGGGCCGAAGCACAAGTTTTGCATCTTTTACGTGCCGATGGTTAGCGAAATGCTCCGAAACACTCCCAAACATCATTTTGGGTTCAATGGCCTAGAATGGATGCTTCACAACTTCGGAACCCCGAATTAGTGCATTCATGCCCGAAACACAAGTTTTGCATCTTTTACGTGCCGAACGTTAGCGAAATGCTCTGAAACACTCCCAAACATCATTTTGGGTCCAATGGAGTAGATTGGATGCTTCAAAACTTCGGTACCCCGAAATAGTGCATTTAGGCCCGAAACACAAGTTTTCATCTTTTTACGTGCCAGAGGTTAGCGAAATGTTCTGAAATACTCCCAAACATCATTTTGGGTCCAATGGACTAGAATGGATGCTTCACAACTTCGGTACCCCGAAATTGTACATTCAGGCCCGAAACACAAGTTTTGCATCTTTTACGTGCCGAAGGTTAGCGAAATGCTCTGAAACACTCCCAAACATCATTTTGGGTCCAATAGACTAGAATGGATGCTTCACTACTTCGGTACCCCCGAAATAGTGCATTCATGCCTGAAACACAAGTTTTGCATCTTTTACGTGCCGAAGGTTAGCGAAATGCTCTGGAACACTCCCAAACATCATTTTGGGTCCAATGGAGTAGAATGGATGCTTCACAACTTCGGTACCCCGAAATTGTACATTCAGGCCCGAAACACAAGTTTTGCATCTTTTACGTGCCGAAGGTTAGCGAAATGCTCCGAAACACTCCCAAACATCATTTTGGGTCCAATAGACTAGAATGGATGCTTAACAACTTCGGTACCCCCGAAATTGTGCATTCAGGCCCGACACACAAGTTTTGCATCTTTTACATGCCGAAGGTTAGCGAAATGCTCCGAAACACTCCCAAACATCATTTTGGGTCCAATGGAGTAGAATGGATGCTTCACAACTTCGGTACCCCGAAATAGTGCATTCAGGCCCGAAACACAAGTTTTGCATCTTTTTACGTGCCAGAGGTTAGCGAAATGTTCTGAAATACTACCAAACATCATTTTGGGTCCAATGGACTAGAATGGATGCTTCACAACTTCGGTACCCCGAAATTGTACATTCAAGCCCGAAACACAAGTTTTGCATCTTTTACGTGCCGAAGGTTAGCGAAATGCTCTGGAACTCTCCCAAACATCATTTTGGGTCCAATGGAGTAGAATGGATGCTTCACAACTTCGGTACCCCGAAATTGTACATTCAGGCCCGAAACACAAGTTTTGCATCTTTTACGTGCCGAAGGTTAGCGAAATGCTCCGAAACACTCCCAAACACCATTTTGGGTCCAATGGAGTAGAATGGATGCTTCACAACTTCGGTACCCCAAAATTGTACATTCAGGCCCGAAACACAAGTTTTGCATCTTTTACATGCCGAAGGTTAGCGAAATGCTCCGAAACACTCCCGAACATCATTTTGGGTCCAATGGAGTAGAATGGATGCTTCACAACTTCGGTACCCCGAAATAGTGCATTCATGCCCGAAACACAAGTTTTGCATCTTTTACGTGCCGAAGGTTAGCGAAATGCTCCGAAACACTCCCAAACATCATTTTGGGTCCAATGGAGTAGAATGGATGCTTCACAACTTCGGTACCCCAAAATTGTACATTCAGGCCCGAAACACAAGTTTTGCATCTTTTACATGCCGAAGGTTAGCGAAATGCTCCGAAACACTCCCGAACATCATTTTGGGTCCAATGGAGTAGAATGGATGCTTCACAACTTCGGTACCCCGAAATAGTGCATTCATGCCCGAAACACAAGTTTTGCATCTTTTACGTGCCGAAGGTTAGCGAAATGCTCCGAAACACTCCCAAACATCATTTTGGGTCCAATAGACTAGAATGGATGCTTAACAACTTCGGTACCCCCGAAATTGTGCATTCAGGCCCGAAACACAAGTTTTGCATCTTTTACATGCCGAAGGTTAGCGAAATGCTCCGAAACACTCCCAAACATCATTTTGGGTCCAATGGAGTAGAATGGATGCTTCAAAACTTCGGTACCCCGAAATAGTGCATTCAGGCCCGAAACACAAGTTTTGCATCTTTTTGCGTGCCAGAGGTTAGCGAAATGTTCTGAAATACTACCAAACATCATTTTGGGTCCAATGGACTAGAATGGATGCTTCACAACTTCGGTACCCCGAAATTGTACATTCAGGCCCGAAACACAAGTTTTGCATCTTTTACGTGCCTCAGGTTAGCGAAATGCTCCGAAACACTCCCAAACATCATTTTGGGTCCAATGGAGTAGAATGGATGCTTCACTACTTCGGTACCCCGAAATAGTGCATCCATGCCCGAAACACAAGTTTTGCATCTTTTACGTGCCGAAGTTTAGCGAAATGCTCTGAAACACTCCCAAACATCATTTTGGGTCCAATGGAGTAGATTGGATGCTTCACAACTTCGGTACCCCGAAATAGTGCATTCAGGCCCGAAACACAAGTTTTCATCTTTTTACGTGCCAGAGGTTAGCGAAATGTTCTGAAATACTCCCAAACATCATTTTGGGTCCAATGGACTAGAATGGATGCTTCACAACTTCGGTACCCCGAAATTGTACATTCAGGCCCGAAACACAAGTTTTGCATCTTTTACGTGCCGAAGGTTAGCGAAATGCTCTGAAACACTCCCAAACATCATTTTGGGTCCAATAGACTAGAATGGATGCTTCACTACTTCGGTACCCCCGAAATAGTGCATTCATGCCTGAAACACAAGTTTTGCATCTTTTACGTGCCGAAGGTTAGCGAAATGCTCTGAAACACTCCCAAACATCATTTTGGGTCCAATAGACTAGAATGGATGCTTCACTACTTCGGTACCCCCGAAATAGTGCATTCATGCCTGAAACACAAGTTTTGCATCTTTTACGTGCCGAAGCTTAGCAAAATGCTCTGAAACACTCCCAAACATCATTTTGGGTCCAATGGAGTAGAATGGATGCTTCACAACTTCGGTACCCCGAATTAGTGCATTCATGCCCGAAACACACGTTTTGCATCTTTTACGTGCCGAAGGTTAGCGAAATGCTCTGAAACACTCCCAAACATCATTTTGGGTCCAATGGAGTAGATTGGATGCTTCACAACTTCGGTACCCCGAAATAGTGCATTCAGGCCCGAAACACAAGTTTTGCATCTTTTTACATGCCAGAGGTTAGCGAAGTGTTCTGAAATACTCCCAAACATCATTTTGGGTCCAATGGACTAGAATGGATGCTTCACAACTTCGGTACCCCGAAATTGTACATTCAGGGCCGAAGCACAAGTTTTGCATCTTTTACGTGCCGATGGTTAGCGAAATGCTCCGAAACACTCCCAAACATCATTTTGGGTTCAATGGCCTAGAATGGATGCTTCACAACTTCGGAACCCCGAATTAGTGCATTCATGCCCGAAACACAAGTTTTGCATCTTTTACGTGCCGAACGTTAGCGAAATGCTCTGAAACACTCCCAAACATCATTTTGGGTCCAATGGAGTAGATTGGATGCTTCAAAACTTCGGTACCCCGAAATAGTGCATTCAGGCCCGAAACACAAGTTTTCATCTTTTTACGTGCCAGAGGTTAGTGAAATGTTCTGAAATACTCCCAAACATCATTTTGGGTCCAATGGACTAGAATGGATGCTTCACAACTTCGGTACCCCGAAATTGTACATTCAGGCCCGAAACACAAGTTTTGCATCTTTTACGTGCCGAAGGTTAGCGAAATGCTCTGAAACACTCCCAAACATCATTTTGGGTCCAATAGACTAGAATGGATGCTTCACTACTTCGGTACCCCCGAAATAGTGCATTCATGCCTGAAACACAAGTTTTGCATCTTTTACGTGCCGAAGGTTAGCGAAATGCTCTGGAACACTCCCAAACATCATTTTGGGTCCAATGGAGTAGAATGGATGCTTCACAACTTCGGTACCCCGAAATTGTACATTCAGGCCCGAAACACAAGTTTTGCATCTTTTACGTGCCGAAGGTTAGCGAAATGCTCCGAAACACTCCCAAACATCATTTTGGGTCCAATAGACTAGAATGGATGCTTAACAACTTCGGTACCCCCGAAATTGTGCATTCAGGCCCGAAACACAAGTTTTGCATCTTTTACATGCCGAAGGTTAGCGAAATGCTCCGAAACACTCCCAAACATCATTTTGGGTCCAATGGAGTAGAATGTATGCTTCACAACTTCGGTACCCCGAAATAGTGCATTCAGGCCCGAAACACAAGTTTTGCATCTTTTTACGTGCCAGAGGTTAGCGAAATGTTCTGAAATACTACCAAACATCATTTTGGGTCCAATGGACTAGAATGGATGCTTCACAACTTCGGTACCCCGAAATTGTACATTCAAGCCCGAAACACAAGTTTTGCATCTTTTACGTGCCGAAGGTTAGCGAAATGCTCTGGAACACTCCCAAACATCATTTTGGGTCCAATGGAGTAGAATGGATGCTTCACAACTTCGGTACCCCGAAATTGTACATTCAGGCCCGAAACACAAGTTTTGCATCTTTTACGTGCCGAAGGTTAGCGAAATGCTCCGAAACACTCCCAAACACCATTTTGGGTCCAATGGAGTAGAATGGATGCTTCACAACTTCGGTACCCCAAAATTGTACATTCAGGCCCGAAACACAAGTTTTGCATCTTTTACATGCCGAAGGTTAGCGAAATGCTCCGAAACACTCCCGAACATCATTTTGGGTCCAATGGAGTAGAATGGATGCTTCACAACTTCGGTACCCCGAAATAGTGCATTCATGCCCGAAACACAAGTTTTGCATCTTTTACGTGCCGAAGGTTAGCGAAATGCTCCGAAACACTCCCAAACATCATTTTGGGTCCAATGGAGTAGAATGGATGCTTCACAACTTCGGTACCCCAAAATTGTACATTCAGGCCCGAAACACAAGTTTTGCATCTTTTACATGCCGAAGGTTAGCGAAATGCTCCGAAACACTCCCGAACATCATTTTGGGTCCAATGGAGTAGAATGGATGCTTCACAACTTCGGTACCCCGAAATAGTGCATTCATGCCCGAAACACAAGTTTTGCATCTTTTACGTGCCGAAGGTTAGCGAAATGCTCCGAAACACTCCCAAACATCATTTTGGGTCCAATAGACTAGAATGGATGCTTAACAACTTCGGTACCCCCGAAATTGTGCATTCAGGCCCGAAACACAAGTTTTGCATCTTTTACATGCCGAAGGTTAGCGAAATGCTCCGAAACACTCCCAAACATCATTTTGGGTCCAATGGAGTAGAATGGATGCTTCAAAACTTCGGTACCCCGAAATAGTGCATTCAGGCCCGAAACACAAGTTTTGCATCTTTTTGCGTGCCAGAGGTTAGCGAAATGTTCTGAAATACTACCAAACATCATTTTGGGTCCAATGGACTAGAATGGATGCTTCACAACTTCGGTACCCCGAAATTGTACATTCAGGCCCGAAACACAAGTTTTGCATCTTTTACGTGCCTCAGGTTAGCGAAATGCTCCGAAACACTCCCAAACATCATTTTGGGTCCAATGGAGTAGAATGGATGCTTCACTACTTCGGTACCCCGAAATAGTGCATCCATGCCCGAAACACAAGTTTTGCATCTTTTACGTGCCGAAGGTTAGCGAAATGCTCTGAAACACTCCCAAACATCATTTTGGGTCCAATGGAGTAGATTGGATGCTTCACAACTTCGGTACCCCGAAATAGTGCATTCAGGCCCGAAACACAAGTTTTCATCTTTTTACGTGCCAGAGGTTAGCGAAATGTTCTGAAATACTCCCAAACATCATTTTGGGTCCAATGGACTAGAATGGATGCTTCACAACTTCGGTACCCCGAAATTGTACATTCAGGCCCGAAACACAAGTTTTGCATCTTTTACGTGCCGAAGGTTAGCGAAATGCTCTGAAACACTCCCAAACATCATTTTGGGTCCAATAGACTAGAATGGATGCTTCACTACTTCGGTACCCCCGAAATAGTGCATTCATGCCTGAAACACAAGTTTTGCATCTTTTACGTGCCGAAGGTTAGCGAAATGCTCTGAAACACTCCCAAACATCATTTTGGGTCCAATAGACTAGAATGGATGCTTCACTACTTCGGTACCCCCGAAATAGTGCATTCATGCCTGAAACACAAGTTTTGCATCTTTTACGTGCCGAAGCTTAGCAAAATGCTCTGAAACACTCCCAAACATCATTTTGGGTCCAATGGAGTAGAATGGATGCTTCACAACTTCGGTACCCCGAATTAGTGCATTCATGCCCGAAACACACGTTTTGCATCTTTTACGTGCCGAAGGTTAGCGAAATGCTCTGAAACACTCCCAAACATCATTTTGGGTCCAATGGAGTAGATTGGATGCTTCACAACTTCGGTACCCCGAAATAGTGCATTCAGGCCCGAAACACAAGTTTTGCATCTTTTTACATGCCAGAGGTTAGCGAAGTGTTCTGAAATACTCCCAAACATCATTTTGGGTCCAATG
Source organism: Cenchrus fungigraminus (assembly GCA_036936925.1). NCBI lineage: Eukaryota > Viridiplantae > Streptophyta > Magnoliopsida > Poales > Poaceae > Cenchrus > Cenchrus fungigraminus. The sequence goes on from JAQONI010000092.1 coordinate 11,256, forward strand.
GACTAGAATGGATGCTTCACAACTTCGGTACCCCGAAATTGTACATTCAGGGCCGAAGCACAAGTTTTGCATCTTTTACGTGCCGATGGTTAGCGAAATGCTCCGAAACACTCCCAAACATCATTTTGGGTTCAATGGCCTAGAATGGATGCTTCACAACTTCGGAACCCCGAATTAGTGCATTCATGCCCGAAACACAAGTTTTGCATCTTTTACGTGCCGAACGTTAGCGAAATGCTCTGAAACACTCCCAAACATCATTTTGGGTCCAATGGAGTAGATTGGATGCTTCAAAACTTCGGTACCCCGAAATAGTGCATTCAGGCCCGAAACACAAGTTTTCATCTTTTTACGTGCCAGAGGTTAGCGAAATGTTCTGAAATACTCCCAAACATCATTTTGGGTCCAATGGACTAGAATGGATGCTTCACAACTTCGGTACCCCGAAATTGTACATTCAGGCCCGAAACACAAGTTTTGCATCTTTTACGTGCCGAAGGTTAGCGAAATGCTCTGAAACACTCCCAAACATCATTTTGGGTCCAATAGACTAGAATGGATGCTTCACTACTTCGGTACCCCCGAAATAGTGCATTCATGCCTGAAACACAAGTTTTGCATCTTTTACGTGCCGAAGGTTAGCGAAATGCTCTGGAACACTCCCAAACATCATTTTGGGTCCAATGGAGTAGAATGGATGCTTCACAACTTCGGTACCCCGAAATTGTACATTCAGGCCCGAAACACAAGTTTTGCATCTTTTACGTACCGAAGGTTAGCGAAATGCTCCGAAACACTCCCAAACATCATTTTGGGTCCAATGGAGTAGAATGGATGCTTCACAACTTCGGTACCCCAAAATTGTACATTCAGGCCCGAAACACAAGTTTTGCATCTTTTACATGCCGAAGGTTAGCGAAATGCTCCGAAACACTCCCGAACATCATTTTGGGTCCAATGGAGTAGAATGGATGCTTCACAACTTCGGTACCCCGAAATAGTGCATTCATGCCCGAAACACAAGTTTTGCATCTTTTACGTGCCGAAGGTTAGCGAAATGCTCCGAAACACTCCCAAACATCATTTTGGGTCCAATAGACTAGAATGGATGCTTAACAACTTCGGTACCCCCGAAATTGTGCATTCAGGCCCGAAACACAAGTTTTGCATCTTTTACATGCCGAAGGTTAGCGAAATGCTCCGAAACACACCCAAACATCATTTTGGGTCCAATGGAGTAGAATGGATGCTTCACAACTTCGGTACCCCAAAATTGTACATTCAGGCCCGAAACACAAGTTTTGCATCTTTTACATGCCGAAGGTTAGCGAAATGCTCCGAAACACTCCCGAACATCATTTTGGGTCCAATGGAGTAGAATGGATGCTTCACAACTTCGGTACCCCGAAATAGTGCATTCATTCCCGAAACACAAGTTTTGCATCTTTTACGTGCCGAAGGTTAGAGAAATGCTCCGAAACACTCCCAAACATCATTTTGGGTCCAATGGAGTAGAATGGATGCTTCACAACTTCGGAACCCCGAATTAGTGCATTCATGCCCGAAACACAAGTTTTGCATCTTTTACGTGCCGAAGGTTAGCGAAATGCTCTGAAACACTCCCAAACATCATTTTGGGTCCAATGGAGTAGATTGGATGCTTCACAACTTCGGTACCCCGAAATAGTGCATTCAGGCCCGAAACACAAGTTTTCATCTTTTTACGTGCCAGAGGTTAGCGAAATGTTCTGAAATACTCCCAAACATCATTTTGGGTCCAATGGACTAGAATGGATGCTTCACAACTTCGGTACCCCGAAATTGTACATTCAGGCCCGAAACACAAGTTTTGCATCTTTTACGTGCCGAAGGTTAGCGAAATGCTCTGAAACACTCCCAAACATCATTTTGGGTCCAATAGACTAGAATGGATGCTTCACTACTTCGGTACCCCCGAAATAGTGCATTCATGCCTGAAACACAAGTTTTGCATCTTTTACGTGCCGAAGGTTAGCGAAATGCTCTGGAACACTCCCAAACATCATTTTGGGTCCAATGGAGTAGAATGGATGCTTCACAACTTCGGTACCCCGAAATTGTACATTCAGGCCCGAAACACAAGTTTTGCATCTTTTACGTGCCGAAGGTTAGCGAAATGCTCCGAAACACTCCCAAACATCATTTTGGGTCCAATGGAGTAGAATGGATGCTTCACAACTTCGGTACCCCAAAATTGTACATTCAGGCCCGAAACACAAGTTTTGCATCTTTTACATGCCGAAGGTTAGCGAAATGCTCCGAAACACTCCCGAACATCATTTTGGGTCCAATGGAGTAGAATGGATGCTTCACAACTTCGGTACCCCAAAATTGTACATTCAGGCCCGAAACACAAGTTTTGCATCTTTTACATGCCGAAGGTTAGCGAAATGCTCCGAAACACTCCCGAACATCATTTTGGGTCCAATGGAGTAGAATGGATGCTTCACAACTTCGGTACCCCGAAATAGTGCATTCATGCCCGAAACACAAGTTTTGCATCTTTTACGTGCCGAAGGTTAGCGAAATGCTCCGAAACACTCCCAAACATCATTTTGGGTCCAATGGAGTAGAATGGATGCTTCACAACTTCGGTACCCCCAAATTGTACATTCAGGCCCGAAACACAAGTTTTGCATCTTTTACATGCCGAAGGTTAGCGAAATGCTCCGAAACACTCCCGAACATCATTTTGGGTCCAATGGAGTAGAATGGATGCTTCACAACTTCGGTACCCCGAAATAGTGCATTCAGGCCCGAAACACAAGTTTTGCATCTTTTTACGTACCAGAGGTTAGCGAAATGTTCTGAAATACTACCAAACATCATTTTGGGTCCAATGGACTAGAATGGATGCTTCACAACTTCGGTACCCCGAAATTGTACATTCAGGCCCGAAACACAAGTTTTGCATCTTTTACGTGCCTCAGGTTAGCGAAATGCTCTGAAACACTCCCAAACATCATTTTGGGTCCAATGGAGTAGATTGGATGCTTCACAACTTCGGTACCCCGAAATAGTGCATTCAGGCCCGAAACACAAGTTTTGCATCTTTTTACGTGCTAGAGGTTTGCGAAATGCTCTGAAATACTCCCGAACATCATTTCGGGTCTAATGGACTAGAATGGATGCTTCACTACTTCGGTACCCCAAAATTGTACATTCAGGCCCGAAACACAAGTTTTGCATCTTTTACGTACCGAAGGTTTGCGAAATGCTCCGAAACACTCCCAAACATCATTCTGGGTCCAATGGAGTAGAAAGGATGCTTCACAACATCGGTACCCCGAAATTGTACATTCAGGCCCGAAACACAAGTTTTGCATCTTTTACGTGCCAGAGGTTAGCAAAATACTCTGAAATACTCCCAAACATCATTTTGGGTCCAATGGACTAGAATGGATGCTTCACAACTTCGGTACCCCCGAAATTGTGCATTCAGTCCCGAAACACAAGTTTTGCATCTTTTACATGCCGAAGGTTAGCGAAATGCTCCGAAACACTCCCAAACATCATTTTGGGAACAATGGAGTAGAATGGATGCTTCACAACTTCGGTACCCCAAAATTGTACATTCAGGCCCGAAACACAAGTTTTGCATCTTTTACATGCCGAAGGTTAGCAAAATGCTCCGAAACACTCCCGAACATCATTTTGGGTCCAATGGAGTAGAATGGATGCTTCACAACTTCGGTACCCCGAAATAGTGCATTCATGCCCGAAACACAAGTTTTGCATCTTTTACATGCCGAAGGTTAGCGAAATGCTCCGAAACACTCCCAAACATCATTTTGGGTCCAATGGAGTGGATTGGATGCTTCAAAACTTCGGTACACCGAAATAGTACATTCAGGCCCGAAACACACGTTTTGCATCTTTTACGTGCCGAAGGTTAGCGAAATGCTCTGAAACACTCCCAAACATCATTTTGGGTCCAATGGACTATAATGGATGCTTCACAACTTCGGTACCCCGAAATTGTACATTCAAGGCCGAAACACAAGTTTTGCATCTTTTACGTGCCGAATGTTAGCGAAATGCTCCGAAACACTCCCAAACATCATTTTGGGTCCAATGGACTAGAACAGATGCTTCACAACTTCGGTACCCCGAATTAGTGCATTCATGCCCGAAACACACGTTTTGCATCTTTTACGTGCCGAAGGTTAGTGAAATGCTCTGAAACACTCCCAAACATCATTTTGGGTCAAATGGAGTAGATTGGATGCTTCACAACTTCGGTACCCCGAAATAGTGCATTCAGGCCCGAAACACAAGTTTTGCATCTTTTTACATGCCAGAGGTTAGCGAAATATTCTGAAATACTCCCAAACATCATTGTGGGTCCAATGGACTAGAATGGATGCTTCACAACTTCGGTACCCCGAAATTGTACATTCAGGGCCGAAGCACAAGTTTTGCATCTTTTACGTGCCGATGGTTAGCGAAATGCTCCGAAACACTCCCAAACATCATTTTGGGTCCAATGGACTAGAATGGATGCTTCACAACTTCAGAACCCCGAATTAGTGCATTCATGCCCGAAACACAAGTTTTGCATCTTTTACGTGCCGAAGGTTAGCGAAATGTTCTGAAACACTCCCAAACATCATTTTGGGTCCAATGGAGTAGATTGGATGCTTCACAACTTCGGTACCCCGAAATAGTGCTTTCAGGCCCGAAACACAAGTTTTGCATCTTTTTACGTGCCAGAGGTTAGCGAAGTGTTCTGAAATACTCCCAAACATCATTTTGGGTCCAATGGACTAGAATGGATGCTTCACAACTTCGGCACCCCAAAATTGTACATTCAGGCCCGAAACACAAGTTTTGCATCTTTTACATGCCGATGGTTAGCGAAATGCTCCGAAACACTCCCAAACATCATTTTGGGTCCAATGGAGTAGAATGGATGCTTCACAACTTCGGTACCCTGAAATAGTGCATTCATGCCCGAAACACAAGTTTTGCATCTTTTACGTGCAGAAGGTTAGCGAAATGCTCTGAAACACTCCCAAACATCATTTTGGGTCCAAAGGAGCAGATTGGATGCTTCACAACTTCGGTACCCCGAAATAGTGCATTCAGGCCCGAAACACAAGTTTTTCATCTTTTTGCGTGCCAGAGGTTAGCGAAATGTTCTGAAATACTCCCAAACATCATTTTGGGTCCAATGGACTAGAATGGATGCTTCACAACTTCGGTACCCCCGAAATAGTGCATTCATGCCTGAAACACAAGTTTTGCATCTTTTACGTGCCGAAGGTTAGCGAAATGCTCTGAAACACTCCCAAACATCATTTTGGGTCCAATGGAGTAGAATGGATGCTTCACAACTTCGGAACCCCGAAATTGTACATTCAGGCCCGAAACACAAGTTTTGCATCTTTTACGTGCCGAAGGTTAGCGAAATGCTCCGAAGCACTCCCAAACATCATTTTGGGTCCAATGGAGTAGAATGGATGCTTCACAACTTCGGTACCCCGAAATTGTACATTCAGGCCCGAAACACAAGTTTTGCATCTTTTACGTGCCGAAGGTTAGCAAAATGCTCCGAAACACTCCCAAACATCATTTTGGGTCCAATGGAGTAGAATGGATGCTTCACAACTTCGGTACCCCAAAATTGTACATTCAGGCCCGAAACACAAGTTTTGCATCTTTTACATGCCGAAGGTTAGCGAAATGCTCCGAAACACTCCCGAACATCATTTTGGGTCTAATGGAGTAGAATGGATGCTTCACAACTTCGGTACCCCAAAATAGTGCATTCAGGCCCGAAACACAAGTTTTGCATCTTTAACGTGCCAGAGGTTAGCAAAATACTCTGAAATACTCCCAAACATCATTTTGGGTCCAATGGACTAGAATGGATGCTTCACAACTTCGGTACCCCCGAAATTGTGCATTCAGGCCCGAAACACAAGTTTTGCATCTTTTACATGCCGAAGGTTAGCGAAATGCTCCGAAACACTCCCAAACATCATTTTGGGAACAATGGAGTAGAATGGATGCTTCACAACTTCGGTACCCCAAAATTGTACATTCAGGCCCGAAACACAAGTTTTGCATCTTTTACATGCCGAAGGTTAGCGAAATGCTCCGAAACACTCCCGAACATCATTTTGGGTCCAATGGAGTAGAATGGATGCTTCACAACTTCGGTACCCCGAAATAGTGCATTCATGCCCGAAACACAAGTTTTGCATCTTTTACGTGCCGAAGGTTAGCGAAATGCTCTGAAACACTCCCAAACATCATTTTGGGTCCAATGGAGTAGATTGGATGCTTCAAAACTTCTGTACCCCGAAATAGTGCATTCAGGCCCGAAACACACGTTTTGCATCTTTTACGTGCCGAAGGATAGCGAAATGCTCTGAAACACTCCCAAACATCATTTTGGGTCCAATGGACTAGAATGGATGCTTCACAACTTCGGTACCCCGAAATTGTACATTCAAGGCCGAAACACAAGTTTTGCATCTTTTACGTGCCGAAGGTTAGCGAAATGCTCCGAAACACTCCCAAACATCATTTTGGGTCCAATGGACTAGAATAGATGCTTCACAACTTCGGTACCCCGAATTAGTGCATTCATGCCCGAAACACACGTTTTGCATCTTTTACGTGCCGAAGGTTAGCGAAATGCTCTGAAACACTCCCAAACATCATTTTGGGTCCAATGGAGTAGATTGGATGCTTCACAACTTCGGTACGCCGAAATAGTGCATTCAGGCCCGAAACACAAGTTTTGCATCTTTTTACATGCCAGAGGTTAGCGAAATGTTCTGAAATACTCCCAAACATCATTTTGGGTCCAATGGTCTAGAATGGATGCTTCACAACTTCGGTACCCCGAAATTGTATATTCAGGGCCGAAGCACAAGTTTTGCATCTTTTACGTGCCGATGGTTAGCGAAATGCTCCGAAACACTCCCAAACATCATTTTGGGTCCAATGGACTAGAATGGATGCTTCACAACTTCAGAACCCCGAATTAGTGCATTCGTGCCCGAAACACAAGTTTTGCATCTTTTACGTGCCGAAGGTTAGCGAAATGCTCTGAAACACTCCCAAACATCATTTTGGGTCCAATGGAGTAGATTGGATGCTTCACAACTTCGGTACCCCGAAATAGTGCATTCAGGCCCGAAACACAAGTTTTGCATCTTTTTACGTGCCAGAGGTTAGCGAAGTGTTCTGAAATACTCCCAAACATCATTTTGGGTCCAATGGACTAGAATGGATGCTTCACAACTTCGGTACCCCGAAATTGTACATTCAGGCCCGAAACACAAGTTTTGCATCTTTTACGTGCCGAAGGTTAGCGAAATGCTCTGAAATACTTCCGAACATCATTTTGGGTCTAATGGACTAGAATGGATGCTTCACTACTTCGGTACCCCAAAATTGTACATTCAGGCCCGAAACACAAGTTTTGCATCTTTTACGTACCGAAGGTTAGCGAAATGCTCCGAAACACTCCCAAACATCATTTTGGGTCCAATGGAGTAGAAAGGATGCTTCACAACATCGGTACCCCGAAATTGTACATTCAGGCCCGAAACACAAGTTTTGCATCTTTTACGTGCCAGAGGTTAGCAAAATACTCTGAAATACTCCCAAACATCATTTTGGGTCCAATGGACTAGAATGGATGCTTCACAACTTCGGTACCCCCGAAATTGTGCATTCAGTCCCGAAACACAAGTTTTGCATCTTTTACATGCCGAAGGTTAGCGAAATGCTCCGAAACACTCCCAAACATCATTTTGGGAACAATGGAGTAGAATGGATGCTTCACAACTTCGGTACCCCAAAATTGTACATTCAGGCCCGAAACACAAGTTTTGCATCTTTTACATGCCGAAGGTTAGCAAAATGCTCCGAAACACTCCCGAACATCATTTTGGGTCCAATGGAGTAGAATGGATGCTTCACAACTTCGGTACCCCGAAATAGTGCATTCATGCCCGAAACACAAGTTTTGCATCTTTTACATGCCGAAGGTTAGCGAAATGCTCCGAAACACTCCCAAACATCATTTTGGGTCCAATGGAGTGGATTGGATGCTTCAAAACTTCGGTACACCGAAATAGTACATTCAGGCCCGAAACACACGTTTTGCATCTTTTACGTGCCGAAGGTTAGCGAAATGCTCTGAAACACTCCCAAACATCATTTTGGGTCCAATGGACTATAATGGATGCTTCACAACTTCGGTACCCCGAAATTGTACATTCAAGGCCGAAACACAAGTTTTGCATCTTTTACGTGCCGAATGTTAGCGAAATGCTCCGAAACACTCCCAAACATCATTTTGGGTCCAATGGACTAGAACAGATGCTTCACAACTTCGGTACCCCGAATTAGTGCATTCATGCCCGAAACACACGTTTTGCATCTTTTACGTGCCGAAGGTTAGTGAAATGCTCTGAAACACTCCCAAACATCATTTTGGGTCAAATGGAGTAGATTGGATGCTTCACAACTTCGGTACCCCGAAATAGTGCATTCAGGCCCGAAACACAAGTTTTGCATCTTTTTACATGCCAGAGGTTAGCGAAATATTCTGAAATACTCCCAAACATCATTGTGGGTCCAATGGACTAGAATGGATGCTTCACAACTTCGGTACCCCGAAATTGTACATTCAGGGCCGAAGCACAAGTTTTGCATCTTTTACGTGCCGATGGTTAGCGAAATGCTCCGAAACACTCCCAAACATCATTTTGGGTCCAATGGACTAGAATGGATGCTTCACAACTTCAGAACCCCGAATTAGTGCATTCATGCCCGAAACACAAGTTTTGCATCTTTTACGTGCCGAAGGTTAGCGAAATGTTCTGAAACACTCCCAAACATCATTTTGGGTCCAATGGAGTAGATTGGATGCTTCACAACTTCGGTACCCCGAAATAGTGCTTTCAGGCCCGAAACACAAGTTTTGCATCTTTTTACGTGCCAGAGGTTAGCGAAGTGTTCTGAAATACTCCCAAACATCATTTTGGGTCCAATGGACTAGAATGGATGCTTCACAACTTCGGCACCCCAAAATTGTACATTCAGGCCCGAAACACAAGTTTTGCATCTTTTACATGCCGATGGTTAGCGAAATGCTCCGAAACACTCCCAAACATCATTTTGGGTCCAATGGAGTAGAATGGATGCTTCACAACTTCGGTACCCTGAAATAGTGCATTCATGCCCGAAACACAAGTTTTGCATCTTTTACGTGCAGAAGGTTAGCGAAATGCTCTGAAACACTCCCAAACATCATTTTGGGTCCAAAGGAGCAGATTGGATGCTTCACAACTTCGGTACCCCGAAATAGTGCATTCAGGCCCGAAACACAAGTTTTTCATCTTTTTGCGTGCCAGAGGTTAGCGAAATGTTCTGAAATACTCCCAAACATCATTTTGGGTCCAATGGACTAGAATGGATGCTTCACAACTTCGGTACCCCCGAAATAGTGCATTCATGCCTGAAACACAAGTTTTGCATCTTTTACGTGCCGAAGGTTAGCGAAATGCTCTGAAACACTCCCAAACATCATTTTGGGTCCAATGGAGTAGAATGGATGCTTCACAACTTCGGAACCCCGAAATTGTACATTCAGGCCCGAAACACAAGTTTTGCATCTTTTACGTGCCGAAGGTTAGCGAAATGCTCCGAAGCACTCCCAAACATCATTTTGGGTCCAATGGAGTAGAATGGATGCTTCACAACTTCGGTACCCCGAAATTGTACATTCAGGCCCGAAACACAAGTTTTGCATCTTTTACGTGCCGAAGGTTAGCAAAATGCTCCGAAACACTCCCAAACATCATTTTGGGTCCAATGGAGTAGAATGGATGCTTCACAACTTCGGTACCCCAAAATTGTACATTCAGGCCCGAAACACAAGTTTTGCATCTTTTACATGCCGAAGGTTAGCGAAATGCTCCGAAACACTCCCGAACATCATTTTGGGTCTAATGGAGTAGAATGGATGCTTCACAACTTCGGTACCCCAAAATAGTGCATTCAGGCCCGAAACACAAGTTTTGCATCTTTAACGTGCCAGAGGTTAGCAAAATACTCTGAAATACTCCCAAACATCATTTTGGGTCCAATGGACTAGAATGGATGCTTCACAACTTCGGTACCCCCGAAATTGTGCATTCAGGCCCGAAACACAAGTTTTGCATCTTTTACATGCCGAAGGTTAGCGAAATGCTCCGAAACACTCCCAAACATCATTTTGGGAACAATGGAGTAGAATGGATGCTTCACAACTTCGGTACCCCAAAATTGTACATTCAGGCCCGAAACACAAGTTTTGCATCTTTTACATGCCGAAGGTTAGCGAAATGCTCCGAAACACTCCCGAACATCATTTTGGGTCCAATGGAGTAGAATGGATGCTTCACAACTTCGGTACCCCGAAATAGTGCATTCATGCCCGAAACACAAGTTTTGCATCTTTTACGTGCCGAAGGTTAGCGAAATGCTCTGAAACACTCCCAAACATCATTTTGGGTCCAATGGAGTAGATTGGATGCTTCAAAACTTCTGTACCCCGAAATAGTGCATTCAGGCCCGAAACACACGTTTTGCATCTTTTACGTGCCGAAGGATAGCGAAATGCTCTGAAACACTCCCAAACATCATTTTGGGTCCAATGGACTAGAATGGATGCTTCACAACTTCGGTACCCCGAAATTGTACATTCAAGGCCGAAACACAAGTTTTGCATCTTTTACGTGCCGAAGGTTAGCGAAATGCTCCGAAACACTCCCAAACATCATTTTGGGTCCAATGGACTAGAATAGATGCTTCACAACTTCGGTACCCCGAATTAGTGCATTCATGCCCGAAACACACGTTTTGCATCTTTTACGTGCCGAAGGTTAGCGAAATGCTCTGAAACACTCCCAAACATCATTTTGGGTCCAATGGAGTAGATTGGATGCTTCACAACTTCGGTACGCCGAAATAGTGCATTCAGGCCCGAAACACAAGTTTTGCATCTTTTTACATGCCAGAGGTTAGCGAAATGTTCTGAAATACTCCCAAACATCATTTTGGGTCCAATGGTCTAGAATGGATGCTTCACAACTTCGGTACCCCGAAATTGTATATTCAGGGCCGAAGCACAAGTTTTGCATCTTTTACGTGCCGATGGTTAGCGAAATGCTCCGAAACACTCCCAAACATCATTTTGGGTCCAATGGACTAGAATGGATGCTTCACAACTTCAGAACCCCGAATTAGTGCATTCGTGCCCGAAACACAAGTTTTGCATCTTTTACGTGCCGAAGGTTAGCGAAATGCTCTGAAACACTCCCAAACATCATTTTGGGTCCAATGGAGTAGATTGGATGCTTCACAACTTCGGTACCCCGAAATAGTGCATTCAGGCCTGAAACACAAGTTTTGCATCTTTTTACGTGCCAGAGGTTAGCGAAGTGTTCTGAAATACTCCCAAACATCATTTTGGGTCCAATGGACTAGAATGGATGCTTCACAACTTCGGTACCCCGAAATTGTACATTCAGGCCCGAAACACAAGTTTTGCATCTTTTACGTGCCGAAGGTTAGCGAAATGCTCTGAAACACTCCCAAACATCATTTTGGGTCCAATGGAGTAGAATGGATGCTTCACAACTTTGGTACCCCGAAATTGTACATTCAGGCCCGAAACACAAGTTTTGCATCTTTTACGTGCCGAAGGTTAGCGAAATGCTCCGAAACACTCCCAAACATCATTTTGGGTCCAATGGAGTAGAATGGATGCTTCACAACTTCGGTACCCCAAAATTGTACATTCAGGCCCGAAACACAAGTTTTGCATCTTTTACATGCCGAAGGTTAGCGAAATGCTCCGAAACACTCCCGAACATCATTTTGGGTCTAATGGAGTAGAATGGATGCTTCACAACTTCGGTACCCCAAAATAGTGCATTCAGGCCCGAAACACAGGTTTTGCATCTTTTACGTGCCAGAGGTTAGCAAAATACTCTGAAATACTCCCAAACATCATTTTGGGTCCAATGGACTAGAATGGATGCTTCACAACTTCGGTACCCCCGAAATTGTGCATTCAGGCCCGAAACACAAGTTTTGCATCTTTTACATGCCGAAGGTTAGCGAAATGCTCCGAAACACTCCCAAACATCATTTTGGGAACAATGGAGTAGAATGGATGCTTCACAACTTCGGTACCCCAAAATTGTACATTCAGGCCCGAAACACAAGTTTTGCATATTTTACATGCCGAAGGTTAGCGAAATGCTCCGAAACACTCCCGAACATCATTTTGGGTCCAATGGAGTAGAATGGATGCTTCACAACTTCGGTACCCCGAAATAGTGCATTCATGCCCGAAACACAAGTTTTGCATCTTTTACGTGCCGAAGGTTAGCGAAATGCTCTGAAACACTCCCAAACATCATTTTGGGTCCAATGGAGTAGATTGGATGCTTCAAAACTTCTGTACCCCGAAATAGTGCATTCAGGCCCGAAACACACGTTTTGCATCTTTTACGTGCCGAAGGTTAGCGAAATGCTCTGAAACACTCCCAAACATCATTTTGGGTCCAATGGACTAGAATGGATGCTTCACAACTTCGGTACCCCGAAATTGTACATTCAAGGCCGAAACACAAGTTTTGCATCTTTTACGTGCCGAAGGTTAGCGAAATGCTCCGAAACACTCCCAAACATCATTTTGGGTCCAATGGACTAGAATAGATGCTTCACAACTTCGGTACCCCGAATTAGTGCATTCATGCCCGAAACACACGTTTTGCATCTTTTACGTGCCGAAGGTTAGCAAAATGCTCTGAAACACTCCCAAACATCATTTTGGGTCCAATGGAGTAGATTGGATGCTTCACAACTTCGGTACGCCGAAATAGTGCATTCAGGCCCGAAACACAAGTTTTGCATCTTTTTACATGCCAGAGGTTAGCGAAATGTTCTGAAATACTCCCAAACATCATTTTGGGTCCAATGGACTAGAATGGATGCTTCACAACTTCGGTACCCCAAAATTGTACATTCAGGGCCGAAGCACAAGTTTTGCATCTTTTACGTGCCGATGGTTAGCGAAATGCTCCGAAACACTCCCAAACATCATTTTGGGTCCAATGGACTAGAATGGATGCTTCACAACTTCAGAACACCGAATTAGTGCATTCGTGCCCGAAACACAAGTTTTGCATCTTTTACGTGCCGAAGGTTAGCGAAATGCTCTGAAACACTCCCAAACATCATTTTGGGTCCAATGGAGTAGATTGGATGCTTCACAACTTCGGTACCCCGAAATAGTGCATTCAGGCCCGAAACACAAGTTTTGCATCTTTTTACGTGCCAGAGGTTAGCGAAGTGTTCTGAAATACTCCCAAACATCATTTTGGGTCCAATGGACTAGAATGGATGCTTCACAACTTCGGTACCCCGAAATTGTACATTCAGGCCCGAAACACAAGTTTTGCATCTTTTACGTGCCGAAGGTTAGCGAAATGCTCTGAAACACTCCCAAACATCATTTTGGGTCCAATGGAGTAGATTGGATGCTTCACAACTTCGGTACCCCGAAATAGTGCATTCAGGCCCGAAACACAAGTTTTGCATCTTTTTACGTGCCAGAGGTTAGCGAAGTGTTCTGAAATACTCCCAAACATCATTTTGGGTCCAATGGACTAGAATGGATGCTTCACAACTTCGGTACCCCGAAATTGTACATTCAGGCCCGAAACACAAGTTTTGCATCTTTTACGTGCCGAAGGTTAGCGAAATGCTCTGAAACACTCCCAAACATCATTTTGGGTCCAATGGAGTAGAATGGATGCTTCACAACTTGGGTACCCCGAAATTGTACATTCAGGCCCGAAACACAAGTTTTGCATCTTTTACGTGCCGAAGGTTAGCGAAATGCTCCGAAACACTCCCAAACATCATTTTGGGTCCAATGGAGTAGAATGGATGCTTCACAACTTCGGTACCCCGAAATTGTACATTCAGGGCCGAAACACAAGTTTTGCATCTTTTACATGCCGAAGGTTAGCGAAATGCTCCGAAACACTCCCGAACATCATTTTGGGTCCAATGGAGTAGAATGGATGCTTCACAACTTCGGTACCCCGAAATTGTACATTCAGGGCCGAAACACAAGTTTTGCATCTTTTACGTGCCGAAGGTTAGCGAAATGCTCCGAAACACTCCCAAACATCATTTTGGGTCCAATGGAGTAGAATGGATGCTTCACAACTTCGGTACCCCAAAATTGTACATTCAGGCCCGAAACACAAGTTTTGCATCTTTTACATGCCGAAGGTTAGCGAAATGCTCCGAAACACTCCCGAACATCATTTTGGGTCCAATGGAGTAGAATTGATGCTTCACAACTTCGGTACCCCGAAATAGTGCATTCATGCCCGAAACACAAGTTTTGCATCTTTTACGTGCCGAAGGTTAGCGAAATGCTCTGAAACACTCCCAAACATCATTTTGGGTCCAATGGAGTAGATTGGATGCTTCAAAACTTCTGTACCCCGAAATAGTGCATTCAGGCCCGAAACACACGTTTTGCATCTTTTACGTGCCGAAGGTTAGCGAAATGCTCTGAAACACTCCCAAACATCATTTTGGGTCCAATGGAGTAGAATGGATGCTTCACAACTTCGGTACCCCGAAATTGTACATTCAGGGCCGAAACACAAGTTTTGCATCTTTTACGTGCCGAAGGTTAGCGAAATGCTCCGAAACACTCCCAAACATCATTTTGGGTCCAATGGAGTAGAATGGATGCTTCACAACTTCGGTACCCCAAAATTGTACATTCAGGCCCGAAACACAAGTTTTGCATCTTTTACATGCCGAAGGTTAGCGAAATGCTCCGAAACACTCCCGAACATCATTTTGGGTCCAATGGAGTAGAATGGATGCTTCACAACTTCGGTACCCCGAAATAGTGCATTCATGCCCGAAACACAAGTTTTGCATCTTTTACGTGCCGAAGGTTAGCGAAATGCTCCGAAACACTCCCAAACATCATTTTGGGTCCAATAGACTAGAATGGATGCTTAACAACTTCGGTACCCCCGAAATTGTGCATTCAGGCCCGAAACACAAGTTTTGCATCTTTTACATGCCGAAGGTTAGCGAAATGCTCCGAAACACTCCCAAACATCATTTTGGGTCCAATGGAGTAGAATGGATGCTTCACAACTTCGGTACCCCGAAATTGTGCATTCAGGCCCGAAACACAAGTTTTGCATCTTTTACGTGCCGAAGGTTAGCGAAATGCTCTGAAACACTCCCAAACATCATTTTGGGTCCAATGGAGTAGATTGGATGCTTCACAACTTCGGTACGCCGAAATAGTGCATTCAGGCCCGAAACACAAGTTTTGCATCTTTTTACATGCCAGAGGTTAGCGAAATGTTCTGAAATACTCCCAAACATAATTTTGGGTCCAATGGACTAGAATGGATGCTTCACAACTTCGGTACCCCGAAATTGTGCATTCAGGCCCGAAACACAAGTTTTGCATCTTTTACGTGCCGAAGGTTAGCGAAATGCTCTGAAACACTCCCAAACATCATTTTGGGTCCAATGGAGTAGATTGGATGCTTCACAACTTCGGTACGCCGAAATAGTGCATTCAGGCCCGATACACAAGTTTTGCATCTTTTTACATGCCAGAGGTTAGCGAAATGTTCTGAAATACTCCCAAACATCATTTTGGGTCCAATGGACTAGAATGGATGCTTCACAACTTCGGTACCCCGAAATTGTACATTCAGGGCCGAAGCACAAGTTTTGCATCTTTTACGTGCCGATGGTTAGCGAAATGCTCCGAAACACTCCCAAACATCATTTTGGGTCCAATGGACTAGAATGGATGCTTCACAACTTCAGAACCCCGAATTAGTGCATTCGTGCCCGAAACACAAGTTTTGCATCTTTTACGTGCCGAAGGTTAGCGAAATGCTCTGAAACACTCCCAAACATCATTTTGGGTCCAATGGAGTAGATTGGATGCTTCACAACTTCGGTACCCCGAAATAGTGCATTCAGGCCCGAAACACAAGTTTTGCATCTTTTTACGTGCCAGAGGTTAGCGAAGTGTTCTGAAATACTCCCAAACATCATTTTGGGTCCAATGGACTAGAATGGATGCTTCACAACTTCGGTACCCCGAAATTGTACATTCAGGCCCGAAACACAAGTTTTGCATCTTTTACGTGCCGAAGGTTAGCGAAATGCTCTGAAACACTCCCAAACATCATTTTGGGTCCAATGGAGTAGAATGGATGCTTCACAACTTTGGTACCCCGAAATTGTACATTCAGGCCCGAAACACAAGTTTTGCATCTTTTACGTGCCGAAGGTTAGCGAAATGCTCCGAAACACTCCCAAACATCATTTTGGGTCCAATGGAGTAGAATGGATGCTTCACAACTTCGGTACCCCGAAATTGTACATTCAGGGCCGAAACACAAGTTTTGCATCTTTTACATGCCGAAGGTTAGCGAAATGCTCCGAAACACTCCCGAACATCATTTTGGGTCCAATGGAGTAGAATGGATGCTTCACAACTTCGGTACCCCGAAATAGTGCATTCATGCCCGAAACACAAGTTTTGCATCTTTTACGTGCCGAAGGTTAGCGAAATGCTCCGAAACACTCCCAAACATCATTTTGGGTCCAATAGACTAGAATGGATGCTTAACAACTTCGGTACCCCCGAAATTGTGCATTCAGGCCCGAAACACAAGTTTTGCATCTTTTACATGCCGAAGGTTAGCGAAATGCTCCGAAACACTCAAAACATCATTTTGGGTCCAATGGAGTAGAATGGATGCTTCACAACTTCGGTACCCCGAAATAGTGCATTCAGGCCCGAAACACAAGTTTTGCATCTTTTTACGTGCCAGAGGTTAGCGAAATGTTCTGAAATACTACCAAACATCATTTTGGGTCCAATGGACTAGAATGGATGCTTCACAACTTCGGTACCCCGAAATTGTACATTCAGGCCCGAAACACAAGTTTTGCATCTTTTACGTGCCTCAGGTTAGCGAAATGCTCCGAAACACTCCCAAACATCATTTTGGGTCCAATGGAGTAGAATGGATGCTTCACAACTTCGGTACCCCGAAATAGTGCATCCATGCCCGAAACACAAGTTTTGCATCTTTTACGTGCCGAAGGTTAGCGAAATGCTCTGAAACACTCCCAAACATCATTTTGGGTCCAATGGAGTAGATTGGATGCTTCACAACTTCGGTACCCCGAAATAGTGCATTCAGGCCCGAAACACAAGTTTTGCATCTTTTTACGTGCTAGAGGTTTGCGAAATGCTCTGAAATACTTCCGAACATCATTTTGGGTCTAATGGACTAGAATGGATGCTTCACTACTTCGGTACCCCAAAATTGTACATTCAGGCCCGAAACACAAGTTTTGCATCTTTTACGTACCGAAGGTTTGCGAAATGCTCCGAAACACTCCCAAACATCATTTTGGGTCCAATGGAGTAGAATGGATGCTTCACAACTTCGGTACTCCGAAATTGTACATTCAGGCCCGAAACACAAGTTTTGCATCTTTTACGTACCGAAGGTTTGCGAAATGCTCCGAAACACTCCCAAACATCATTTTGGGTCCAATGGAGTAGAATGGATGCTTCACAACTTCGGTACCCCGAAATAGTGCATCCATGCCCGAAACACAAGTTTTGCATCTTTTACGTGCCGAAGGTTAGCGAAATGCTCTGAAACACTCCCAAACATCATTTTGGGTCCAATGGAGTAGAATGGATGCTTCACAACTTCGGTACCCCGAAATTGTACATTCAGGGCCGAAACACAAGTTTTGCATCTTTTACGTGCCGAAGGTTAGCAAAATGCTCCGAAACACTCCCAAACATCATTTTGGGTCCAATGGAGTAGAATGGATGCTTCACAACTTCGGTACCCCAAAATTGTACATTCAGGCCCGAAACACAAGTTTTGCATCTTTTACATGCCGAAGGTTAGCGAAATGCTCCGAAACACTCCCGAACATCATTTTGGGTCCAATGGAGTAGAATGGATGCTTCACAACTTCGGTACCCCGAAATAGTGCATTCATGCCCGAAACACAAGTTTTGCATCTTTTACGTGCCGAAGGTTAGCGAAATGCTCCGAAACACTCCCAAACATCATTTTGGGTCCAATAGACTAGAATGGATGCTTAACAACTTCGGTACCCCCGAAATTGTGCATTCAGGCCCGAAACACAAGTTTTGCATCTTTTACATGCCGAAGGTTAGCGAAATGCTCCGAAACACTCCCAAACATCATTTTGGGTCCAATGGAGTAGAATGGATGCTTCACAACTTCGGTACCCCAAAATTGTGCATTCAGGCCCGAAACACAAGTTTTGCATCTTTTACGTGCCGAAGGTTAGCGAAATGCTCTGAAACACTCCCAAACATCATTTTGGGTCCAATGGAGTAGATTGGATGCTTCACAACTTCGGTACGCCGAAATAGTGCATTCAGGCCCGAAACACAAGTTTTGCATCTTTTTACATGCCAGAGGTTAGCGAAATGTTCTGAAATACTCCCAAACATCATTTTGGGTCCAATGGACTAGAATGGATGCTTCACAACTTCGGTACCCCGAAATTGTGCATTCAGGCCCGAAACACAAGTTTTGCATCTTTTACGTACCGAAGGTTAGCGAAATGCTCTGAAACACTCCCAAACATCATTTTGGGTCCAATGGAGTAGATTGGATGCTTCACAACTTCGGTACGCCGAAATAGTGCATTCAGGCCCGAAACACAAGTTTTGCATCTTTTTACATGCCAGAGGTTAGCGAAATGTTCTGAAATACTCCCAAACATCATTTTGGGTCCAATGGACTAGAATGGATGCTTCACAACTTCGGTACCCCGAAATTGTACATTCAGGGCCGAAGCACAAGTTTTGCATCTTTTACGTGCCGATGGTTAGCGAAATGCTCCGAAACACTCCCAAACATCATTTTGGGTCCAATGGACTAGAATGGATGCTTCACAACTTCAGAACCCCGAATTTGTGCATTCGTGCCCGAAACACAAGTTTTGCATCTTTTACGTGCCGAAGGTTAGCGAAATGCTCTGAAACACTCCCAAACATCATTTTGGGTCCAATGGAGTAGATTGGATGCTTCACAACTTCGGTACCCCGAAATAGTGCATTCAGGCCCGAAACACAAGTTTTGCATCTTTTTACGTGCCAGAGGTTAGCGAAGTGTTCTGAAATACTCCCAAACATCATTTTGGGTCCAATGGACTAGAATGGATGCTTCACAACTTCGGTACCCCGAAATTGTACATTCAGGCCCGAAACACAAGTTTTGCATCTTTTACGTGCCGAAGGTTAGCGAAATGCTCTGAAACACTCCCAAACATCATTTTGGGTCCAATGGAGTAGAATGGATGCTTCACAACTTTGGTACCCCGAAATTGTACATTCAGGCCCGAAACACAAGTTTTGCATCTTTTACGTGCCGAAGGTTAGCGAAATGCTCCGAAACACTCCCAAACATCATTTTGGGTCCAATGGAGTAGAATGGATGCTTCACAACTTCGGTACCCCGAAATTGTACATTCAGGGCCGAAACACAAGTTTTGCATCTTTTACATGCCGAAGGTTAGCGAAATGCTCCGAAACACTCCCGAACATCATTTTGGGTCCAATGGAGTAGAATGGATGCTTCACAACTTCGGTACCCCGAAATAGTGCATTCATGCCCGAAACACAAGTTTTGCATCTTTTACGTGCCGAAGGTTAGCGAAATGCTCCGAAACACTCCCAAACATCATTTTGGGTCCAATAGACTAGAATGGATGCTTAACAACTTCGGTACCCCCGAAATTGTGCATTCAGGCCCGAAACACAAGTTTTGCATCTTTTACATGCCGAAGGTTAGCGAAATGCTCCGAAACACTCCCAAACATCATTTTGGGTCCAATGGAGTAGAATGGATGCTTCACAACTTCGGTACCCCGAAATAGTGCATTCAGGCCCGAAACACAAGTTTTGCATCTTTTTACGTGCCAGAGGTTAGCGAAATGTTCTGAAATACTACCAAACATCATTTTGGGTCCAATGGACTAGAATGGATGCTTCACAACTTCGGTACCCCGAAATTGTACATTCAGGCCCGAAACACAAGTTTTGCATCTTTTACGTGCCTCAGGTTAGCGAAATGCTCCGAAACACTCCCAAACATCATTTTGGGTCCAATGGAGTAGAATGGATGCTTCACAACTTCGGTACCCCGAAATAGTGCATCCATGCCCGAAACACAAGTTTTGCATCTTTTACGTGCCGAAGGTTAGCGAAATGCTCTGAAACACTCCCAAACATCATTTTGGGTCCAATGGAGTAGATTGGATGCTTCACAACTTCGGTACCCCGAAATAGTGCATTCAGGCCCGAAACACAAGTTTTGCATCTTTTTACGTGCTAGAGGTTTGCGAAATGCTCTGAAATACTTCCGAACATCATTTTGGGTCTAATGGACTAGAATGGATGCTTCACTACTTCGGTACCCCAAAATTGTACATTCAGGCCCGAAACACAAGTTTTGCATCTTTTACGTACCGAAGGTTTGCGAAATGCTCCGAAACACTCCCAAACATCATTTTGGGTCCAATGGAGTAGAATGGATGCTTCACAACTTCGGTACTCCGAAATTGTACATTCAGGCCCGAAACACAAGTTTTGCATCTTTTACGTACCGAAGGTTTGCGAAATGCTCCGAAACACTCCCAAACATCATTTTGGGTCCAATGGAGTAGAATGGATGCTTCACAACTTCGGTACCCCGAAATAGTGCATCCATGCCCGAAACACAAGTTTTGCATCTTTTACGTGCCGAAGGTTAGCGAAATGCTCTGAAACACTCCCAAACATCATTTTGGGTCCAATGGAGTAGAATGGATGCTTCACAACTTCGGTACCCCGAAATTGTACATTCAGGGCCGAAACACAAGTTTTGCATCTTTTACGTGCCGAAGGTTAGCAAAATGCTCCGAAACACTCCCAAACATCATTTTGGGTCCAATGGAGTAGAATGGATGCTTCACAACTTCGGTACCCCAAAATTGTACATTCAGGCCCGAAACACAAGTTTTGCATCTTTTACATGCCGAAGGTTAGCGAAATGCTCCGAAACACTCCCGAACATCATTTTGGGTCCAATGGAGTAGAATGGATGCTTCACAACTTCGGTACCCCGAAATAGTGCATTCATGCCCGAAACACAAGTTTTGCATCTTTTACGTGCCGAAGGTTAGCGAAATGCTCCGAAACACTCCCAAACATCATTTTGGGTCCAATAGACTAGAATGGATGCTTAACAACTTCGGTACCCCCGAAATTGTGCATTCAGGCCCGAAACACAAGTTTTGCATCTTTTACATGCCGAAGGTTAGCGAAATGCTCCGAAACACTCCCAAACATCATTTTGGGTCCAATGGAGTAGAATGGATGCTTCACAACTTCGGTACCCCAAAATTGTGCATTCAGGCCCGAAACACAAGTTTTGCATCTTTTACGTGCCGAAGGTTAGCGAAATGCTCTGAAACACTCCCAAACATCATTTTGGGTCCAATGGAGTAGATTGGATGCTTCACAACTTCGGTACCCCGAAATAGTGCATTCAGGCCCGAAACACAAGTTTTGCATCTTTTACGTGCCAGAGGTTAGCAAAATACTCTGAAATACTCCCAAACATCATTTTGGGTCCAATGGACTAGAATGGATGCTTCACAACTTCGGTACCCCGAAATTGTACATTCAGGCCCGAAACACAAGTTTTGCATCTTTTACGTGCCGAAGGTTAGCGAAATGCTCTGAAACACTCCCAAACATCATTTTGGGTCCAATGGAGTAGATTGGATGCTTCACAACTTCGGTACGCCGAAATAGTGCATTCAGGCCCGAAACACAAGTTTTGCATCTTTTTACATGCCAGAGGTTAGCGAAATGTTCTGAAATACTCCCAAACATCATTTTGGGTCCAATGGACTAGAATGGATGCTTCACAACTTCGGTACCCCGAAATTGTACATTCAGGGCCGAAGCACAAGTTTTGCATCTTTTACGTGCCGATGGTTAGCGAAATGCTCCGAAACACTCCCAAACATCATTTTGGGTCCAATGGACTAGAATGGATGCTTCACAACTTCAGAACCCCGAATTAGTGCATTCGTGCCCGAAACACAAGTTTTGCATCTTTTACGTGCCGAAGGTTAGCGAAATGCTCTGAAACACTCCCAAACATCATTTTGGGTCCAATGGAGTAGATTGGATGCTTCACAACTTCGGTACCCCGAAATAGTGCATTCAGGCCCGAAACACAAGTTTTGCATCTTTTTACGTGCCAGAGGTTAGCGAAGTGTTCTGAAATACTCCCAAACATCATTTTGGGTCCAATGGACTAGAATGGATGCTTCACAACTTCGGTACCCCGAAATTGTACATTCAGGCCCGAAACACAAGTTTTGCATCTTTTACGTGCCGAAGGTTAGCGAAATGCTCTGAAACACTCCCAAACATCATTTTGGGTCCAATGGAGTAGAATGGATGCTTCACAACTTTGGTACCCCGAAATTGTACATTCAGGCCCGAAACACAAGTTTTGCATCTTTTACGTGCCGAAGGTTAGCGAAATGCTCCGAAACACTCCCAAACATCATTTTGGGTCCAATGGAGTAGAATGGATGCTTCACAACTTCGGTACCCCGAAATTGTACATTCAGGGCCGAAACACAAGTTTTGCATCTTTTACATGCCGAAGGTTAGCGAAATGCTCCGAAACACTCCCGAACATCATTTTGGGTCCAATGGAGTAGAATGGATGCTTCACAACTTCGGTACCCCGAAATAGTGCATTCATGCCCGAAACACAAGTTTTGCATCTTTTACGTGCCGAAGGTTAGCGAAATGCTCCGAAACACTCCCAAACATCATTTTGGGTCCAATAGACTAGAATGGATGCTTAACAACTTCGGTACCCCCGAAATTGTGCATTCAGGCCCGAAACACAAGTTTTGCATCTTTTACATGCCGAAGGTTAGCGAAATGCTCCGAAACACTCCCAAACATCATTTTGGGTCCAATGGAGTAGAATGGATGCTTCACAACTTCGGTACCCCGAAATAGTGCATTCAGGCCCGAAACACAAGTTTTGCATCTTTTTACGTGCCAGAGGTTAGCGAAATGTTCTGAAATACTACCAAACATCATTTTGGGTCCAATGGACTAGAATGGATGCTTCACAACTTCGGTACCCCGAAATTGTACATTCAGGCCCGAAACACAAGTTTTGCATCTTTTACGTGCCTCAGGTTAGCGAAATGCTCCGAAACACTCCCAAACATCATTTTGGGTCCAATGGAGTAGAATGGATGCTTCACAACTTCGGTACCCCGAAATAGTGCATCCATGCCCGAAACACAAGTTTTGCATCTTTTACGTGCCGAAGGTTAGCGAAATGCTCTGAAACACTCCCAAACATCATTTTGGGTCCAATGGAGTAGATTGGATGCTTCACAACTTCGGTACCCCGAAATAGTGCATTCAGGCCCGAAACACAAGTTTTGCATCTTTTTACGTGCTAGAGGTTTGCGAAATGCTCTGAAATACTTCCGAACATCATTTTGGGTCTAATGGACTAGAATGGATGCTTCACTACTTCGGTACCCCAAAATTGTACATTCAGGCCCGAAACACAAGTTTTGCATCTTTTACGTACCGAAGGTTTGCGAAATGCTCCGAAACACTCCCAAACATCATTTTGGGTCCAATGGAGTAGAATGGATGCTTCACAACTTCGGTACCCCGAAATTGTACATTCAGGCCCGAAACACAAGTTTTGCATCTTTTACGTACCGAAGGTTTGCGAAATGCTCCGAAACACTCCCAAACATCATTTTGGGTCCAATGGAGTAGAATGGATGCTTCACAACTTCGGTACCCCGAAATAGTGCATCCATGCCCGAAACACAAGTTTTGCATCTTTTACGTGCCGAAGGTTAGCGAAATGCTCTGAAACACTCCCAAACATCATTTTGGGTCCAATGGAGTAGAATGGATGCTTCACAACTTCGGTACCCCGAAATTGTACATTCAGGGCCGAAACACAAGTTTTGCATCTTTTACGTGCCGAAGGTTAGCGAAATGCTCCGAAACACTCCCAAACATCATTTTGGGTCCAATGGAGTAGAATGGATGCTTCACAACTTCGGTACCCCAAAATTGTACATTCAGGCCCGAAACACAAGTTTTGCATCTTTTACATGCCGAAGGTTAGCGAAATGCTCCGAAACACTCCCAAACATCATTTTGGGTCCAATGGAGTAGAATGGATGCTTCACAACTTCGGTACCCCGAAATAGTGCATTCATGCCCGAAACACAAGTTTTGCATCTTTTACGTGCCGAAGGTTAGCGAAATGCTCCGAAACACTCCCAAACATCATTTTGGGTCCAATAGACTAGAATGGATGCTTAACAACTTCGGTACCCCCGAAATTGTGCATTCAGGCCCGAAACACAAGTTTTGCATCTTTTACATGCCGAAGGTTAGCGAAATGCTCCGAAACACTCCCAAACATCATTTTGGGTCCAATGGAGTAGAATGGATGCTTCACAACTTCGGTACCCCAAAATTGTGCATTCAGGCCCGAAACACAAGTTTTGCATCTTTTACGTGCCGAAGGTTAGCGAAATGCTCTGAAACACTCCCAAACATCATTTTGGGTCCAATGGAGTAGATTGGATGCTTCACAACTTCGGTACCCCGAAATAGTGCATTCAGGCCCGAAACACAAGTTTTGCATCTTTTTACATGCCAGAGGTTAGCGAAATGTTCTGAAATACTCCCAAACATCATTGTGGGAACAATGGACTAGAATGGATGCTTCACAACTTCGGTACCCCGAAATTGTGCATTCAGGCCTGAAACACAAGTTTTGCATCTTTTACGTGCCGAAGGTTAGCGAAATGCTCTGAAACACTCCCAAACATCATTTTGGGTCCAATGGAGTAGATTGGATGCTTCACAACTTCGGTACGCCGAAATAGTGCATTCAGGCCCGAAACACAAGTTTTGCATCTTTTTACATGCCAGAGGTTAGCGAAATGTTCTGAAATACTCCCAAACATCATTTTGGGTCCAATGGACTAGAATGGATGCTTCACAACTTCGGTACCCCGAAATTGTACATTCAGGGCCGAAGCACAAGTTTTGCATCTTTTACGTGCCGATGGTTAGCGAAATGCTCCGAAACACTCCCAAACATCATTTTGGGTCCAATGGACTAGAATGGATGCTTCACAACTTCAGAACCCCGAATTAGTGCATTCGTGCCCGAAACACAAGTTTTGCATCTTTTACGTGCCGAAGGTTAGCGAAATGCTCTGAAACACTCCCAAACATCATTTTGGGTCCAATGGAGTAGATTGGATGCTTCACAACTTCGGTACCCCGAAATAGTGCATTCAGGCCCGAAACACAAGT
This sequence comes from Cenchrus fungigraminus, assembly GCA_036936925.1. Classification (NCBI taxonomy): domain Eukaryota; kingdom Viridiplantae; phylum Streptophyta; class Magnoliopsida; order Poales; family Poaceae; genus Cenchrus; species Cenchrus fungigraminus. The sequence goes on from JAQONI010000092.1 coordinate 36,850, forward strand.
TTTGCATCTTTTTACGTGCCAGAGGTTAGCGAAGTGTTCTGAAATACTCCCAAACATCATTTTGGGTCCAATGGACTAGAATGGATGCTTCACAACTTCGGTACCCCGAAATTGTACATTCAGGCCCGAAACACAAGTTTTGCATCTTTTACGTGCCGAAGGTTAGCGAAATGCTCTGAAACACTCCCAAACATCATTTTGGGTCCAATGGAGTAGAATGGATGCTTCACAACTTTGGTACCCCGAAATTGTACATTCAGGCCCGAAACACAAGTTTTGCATCTTTTACGTGCCGAAGGTTAGCGAAATGCTCCGAAACACTCCCAAACATCATTTTGGGTCCAATGGAGTAGAATGGATGCTTCACAACTTCGGTACCCCGAAATTGTACATTCAGGGCCGAAACACAAGTTTTGCATCTTTTACATGCCGAAGGTTAGCGAAATGCTCCGAAACACTCCCGAACATCATTTTGGGTCCAATGGAGTAGAATGGATGCTTCACAACTTCGGTACCCCGAAATAGTGCATTCATGCCCGAAACACAAGTTTTGCATCTTTTACGTGCCGAAGGTTAGCGAAATGCTCCGAAACACTCCCAAACATCATTTTGGGTCCAATAGACTAGAATGGATGCTTAACAACTTCGGTACCCCCGAAATTGTGCATTCAGGCCCGAAACACAAGTTTTGCATCTTTTACATGCCGAAGGTTAGCGAAATGCTCCGAAACACTCCCAAACATCATTTTGGGTCCAATGGAGTAGAATGGATGCTTCACAACTTCGGTACCCCGAAATAGTGCATTCAGGCCCGAAACACAAGTTTTGCATCTTTTTACGTGCCAGAGGTTAGCGAAATGTTCTGAAATACTACCAAACATCATTTTGGGTCCAATGGACTAGAATGGATGCTTCACAACTTCGGTACCCCGAAATTGTACATTCAGGCCCGAAACACAAGTTTTGCATCTTTTACGTGCCTCAGGTTAGCGAAATGCTCCGAAACACTCCCAAACATCATTTTGGGTCCAATGGAGTAGAATGGATGCTTCACAACTTCGGTACCCCGAAATAGTGCATCCATGCCCGAAACACAAGTTTTGCATCTTTTACGTGCCGAAGGTTAGCGAAATGCTCTGAAACACTCCCAAACATCATTTTGGGTCCAATGGAGTAGATTGGATGCTTCACAACTTCGGTACCCCGAAATAGTGCATTCAGGCCCGAAACACAAGTTTTGCATCTTTTTACGTGCTAGAGGTTTGCGAAATGCTCTGAAATACTTCCGAACATCATTTTGGGTCTAATGGACTAGAATGGATGCTTCACTACTTCGGTACCCCAAAATTGTACATTCAGGCCCGAAACACAAGTTTTGCATCTTTTACGTACCGAAGGTTTGCGAAATGCTCCGAAACACTCCCAAACATCATTTTGGGTCCAATGGAGTAGAATGGATGCTTCACAACTTCGGTACCCCGAAATTGTACATTCAGGCCCGAAACACAAGTTTTGCATCTTTTACGTACCGAAGGTTTGCGAAATGCTCCGAAACACTCCCAAACATCATTTTGGGTCCAATGGAGTAGAATGGATGCTTCACAACTTCGGTACCCCGAAATAGTGCATACATGCCCGAAACACAAGTTTTGCATCTTTTACGTGCCGAAGGTTAGCGAAATGCTCTGAAACACTCCCAAACATCATTTTGGGTCCAATGGAGTAGAATGGATGCTTCACAACTTCGGTACCCCGAAATTGTACATTCAGGCCCGAAACACAAGTTTTGCATCTTTTACGTGCCGAAGGTTAGCGAAATGCTCCGAAACACTCCCAAACATCATTTTGGGTCCAATGGAGTAGAATGGATGCTTCACAACTTCGGTACCCCAAAATTGTACATTCAGGCCCGAAACACAAGTTTTGCATCTTTTACATGCCGAAGGTTAGCGAAATGCTCCGAAACACTCCCGAACATCATTTTGGGTCCAATGGAGTAGAATGGATGCTTCACAACTTCGGTACCCCGAAATAGTGCATTCATGCCCGAAACACAAGTTTTGCATCTTTTACGTGCCGAAGGTTAGCGAAATGCTCCGAAACACTCCCAAACATCATTTTGGGTCCAATAGACTAGAATGGATGCTTAACAACTTCGGTACCCCCGAAATTGTGCATTCAGGCCCGAAACACAAGTTTTGCATCTTTTACATGCCGAAGGTTAGCGAAATGCTCCGAAACACTCCCAAACATCATTTTGGGTCCAATGGAGTAGAATGGATGCTTCACAACTTCGGTACCCCAAAATTGTGCATTCAGGCCCGAAACACAAGTTTTGCATCTTTTACGTGCCGAAGGTTAGCGAAATGCTCTGAAACACTCCCAAACATCATTTTGGGTCCAATGGAGTAGATTGGATGCTTCACAACTTCGGTACGCCGAAATAGTGCATTCAGGCCCGAAACACAAGTTTTGCATCTTTTTACATGCCAGAGGTTAGCGAAATGTTCTGAAATACTCCCAAACATCATTTTGGGTCCAATGGACTAGAATGGATGCTTCACAACTTCGGTACCCCGAAATTGTACATTCAGGCCCGAAACACAAGTTTTGCATCTTTTACGTACCGAAGGTTAGCGAAATGCTCTGAAACACTCCCAAACATCATTTTGGGTCCAATGGAGTAGATTGGATGCTTCACAACTTCGGTACGCCGAAATAGTGCATTCAGGCCCGAAACACAAGTTTTGCATCTTTTTACATGCCAGAGGTTAGCGAAATGTTCTGAAATACTCCCAAACATCATTTTGGGTCCAATGGACTAGAATGGATGCTTCACAACTTCGGTACCCCGAAATTGTACATTCAGGGCCGAAGCACAAGTTTTGCATCTTTTACGTGCCGATGGTTAGCGAAATGCTCCGAAACACTCCCAAACATCATTTTGGGTCCAATGGACTAGAATGGATGCTTCACAACTTCAGAACCCCGAATTTGTGCATTCGTGCCCGAAACACAAGTTTTGCATCTTTTACGTGCCGAAGGTTAGCGAAATGCTCTGAAACACTCCCAAACATCATTTTGGGTCCAATGGAGTAGATTGGATGCTTCACAACTTCGGTACCCCGAAATAGTGCATTCAGGCCCGAAACACAAGTTTTGCATCTTTTTACGTGCTAGAGGTTTGCGAAATGCTCTGAAATACTTCCGAACATCATTTTGGGTCTAATGGACTAGAATGGATGCTTCACTACTTCGGTACCCCAAAATTGTACATTCAGGCCCGAAACACAAGTTTTGCATCTTTTACGTACCGAAGGTTTGCGAAATGCTCCGAAACACTCCCAAACATCATTTTGGGTCCAATGGAGTAGAATGGATGCTTCACAACTTCGGTACTCCGAAATTGTACATTCAGGCCCGAAACACAAGTTTTGCATCTTTTACGTACCGAAGGTTTGCGAAATGCTCCGAAACACTCCCAAACATCATTTTGGGTCCAATGGAGTAGAATGGATGCTTCACAACTTCGGTACCCCGAAATAGTGCATCCATGCCCGAAACACAAGTTTTGCATCTTTTACATGCCGAAGGTTAGCGAAATGCTCTGAAACACTCCCAAACATCATTTTGGGTCCAATGGAGTAGAATGGATGCTTCACAACTTCGGTACCCCGAAATTGTACATTCAGGGCCGAAACACAAGTTTTGCATCTTTTACGTGCCGAAGGTTAGCAAAATGCTCCGAAACACTCCCAAACATCATTTTGGGTCCAATGGAGTAGAATGGATGCTTCACAACTTCGGTACCCCAAAATTGTACATTCAGGCCCGAAACACAAGTTTTGCATCTTTTACATGCCGAAGGTTAGCGAAATGCTCCGAAACACTCCCGAACATCATTTTGGGTCCAATGGAGTAGAATGGATGCTTCACAACTTCGGTACCCCGAAATAGTGCATTCATGCCCGAAACACAAGTTTTGCATCTTTTACGTGCCGAAGGTTAGCGAAATGCTCCGAAACACTCCCAAACATCATTTTGGGTCCAATAGACTAGAATGGATGCTTAACAACTTCGGTACCCCCGAAATTGTGCATTCAGGCCCGAAACACAAGTTTTGCATCTTTTACATGCCGAAGGTTAGCGAAATGCTCCGAAACACTCCCAAACATCATTTTGGGTCCAATGGAGTAGAATGGATGCTTCACAACTTCGGTACCCCAAAATTGTGCATTCAGGCCCGAAACACAAGTTTTGCATCTTTTACGTGCCGAAGGTTAGCGAAATGCTCTGAAACACTCCCAAACATCATTTTGGGTCCAATGGAGTAGATTGGATGCTTCACAACTTCGGTACGCCGAAATAGTGCATTCAGGCCCGAAACACAAGTTTTGCATCTTTTTACATGCCAGAGGTTAGCGAAATGTTCTGAAATACTCCCAAACATAATTTTGGGTCCAATGGACTAGAATGGATGCTTCACAACTTCGGTACCCCGAAATTGTGCATTCAGGCCCGAAACACAAGTTTTGCATCTTTTACGTGCCGAAGGTTAGCGAAATGCTCTGAAACACTCCCAAACATCATTTTGGGTCCAATGGAGTAGATTGGATGCTTCACAACTTCGGTACGCCGAAATAGTGCATTCAGGCCCGAAACACAAGTTTTGCATCTTTTTACATGCCAGAGGTTAGCGAAATGTTCTGAAATACTCCCAAACATCATTTTGGGTCCAATGGACTAGAATGGATGCTTCACAACTTCGGTACCCCGAAATTGTACATTCAGGGCCGAAGCACAAGTTTTGCATCTTTTACGTGCCGATGGTTAGCGAAATGCTCCGAAACACTCCCAAACATCATTTTGGGTCCAATGGACTAGAATGGATGCTTCACAACTTCAGAACCCCGAATTAGTGCATTCGTGCCCGAAACACAAGTTTTGCATCTTTTACGTGCCGAAGGTTAGCGAAATGCTCTGAAACACTCCCAAACATCATTTTGGGTCCAATGGAGTAGATTGGATGCTTCACAACTTCGGTACCCCGAAATAGTGCATTCAGGCCCGAAACACAAGTTTTGCATCTTTTTACGTGCCAGAGGTTAGCGAAGTGTTCTGAAATACTCCCAAACATCATTTTGGGTCCAATGGACTAGAATGGATGCTTCACAACTTCGGTACCCCGAAATTGTACATTCAGGCCCGAAACACAAGTTTTGCATCTTTTACGTGCCGAAGGTTAGCGAAATGCTCTGAAACACTCCCAAACATCATTTTGGGTCCAATGGAGTAGAATGGATGCTTCACAACTTTGGTACCCCGAAATTGTACATTCAGGCCCGAAACACAAGTTTTGCATCTTTTACGTGCCGAAGGTTAGCGAAATGCTCCGAAACACTCCCAAACATCATTTTGGGTCCAATGGAGTAGAATGGATGCTTCACAACTTCGGTACCCCGAAATTGTACATTCAGGGCCGAAACACAAGTTTTGCATCTTTTACATGCCGAAGGTTAGCGAAATGCTCCGAAACACTCCCGAACATCATTTTGGGTCCAATGGAGTAGAATGGATGCTTCACAACTTCGGTACCCCGAAATAGTGCATTCATGCCCGAAACACAAGTTTTGCATCTTTTACGTGCCGAAGGTTAGCGAAATGCTCCGAAACACTCCCAAACATCATTTTGGGTCCAATAGACTAGAATGGATGCTTAACAACTTCGGTACCCCCGAAATTGTGCATTCAGGCCCGAAACACAAGTTTTGCATCTTTTACATGCCGAAGGTTAGCGAAATGCTCCGAAACACTCCCAAACATCATTTTGGGTCCAATGGAGTAGAATGGATGCTTCACAACTTCGGTACCTCGAAATAGTGCATTCAGGCCCGAAACACAAGTTTTGCATCTTTTTACGTGCCAGAGGTTAGCGAAATGTTCTGAAATACTACCAAACATCATTTTGGGTCCAATGGACTAGAATGGATGCTTCACAACTTCGGTACCCCGAAATTGTACATTCAGGCCCGAAACACAAGTTTTGCATCTTTTACGTGCCTCAGGTTAGCGAAATGCTCCGAAACACTCCCAAACATCATTTTGGGTCCAATGGAGTAGAATGGATGCTTCACAACTTCGGTACCCCGAAATAGTGCATCCATGCCCGAAACACAAGTTTTGCATCTTTTACGTGCCGAAGGTTAGCGAAATGCTCTGAAACACTCCCAAACATCATTTTGGGTCCAATGGAGTAGATTGGATGCTTCACAACTTCGGTACCCCGAAATAGTGCATTCAGGCCCGAAACACAAGTTTTGCATCTTTTTACGTGCTAGAGGTTTGCGAAATGCTCTGAAATACTTCCGAACATCATTTTGGGTCTAATGGACTAGAATGGATGCTTCACTACTTCGGTACCCCAAAATTGTACATTCAGGCCCGAAACACAAGTTTTGCATCTTTTACGTACCGAAGGTTTGCGAAATGCTCCGAAACACTCCCAAACATCATTTTGGGTCCAATGGAGTAGAATGGATGCTTCACAACTTCGGTACCCCGAAATTGTACATTCAGGCCCGAAACACAAGTTTTGCATCTTTTACGTGCCAGAGGTTAGCAAAATACTCTGAAATACTCCCAAACATCTTTTTGGCTCCAATGGACTAGAATGGATGCTTCACAACTTCGGTACCCCGAAATTGTACATTCAGGCCCGAAACACAAGTTTTGCATCTTTTACGTGCCGAAGGTTAGCGAAATGCTCTGAAACACTCCCAAACATCATTTTGGGTCTAATGGAGTAGAATGGATGCTTCACAACTTTGGTACCCCGAAATTGTACATTCAGGCCCGAAACACAAGTTTTGCATCTTTTACGTGCCGAAGGTTAGCGAAATGCTCCGAAACACTCCCAAACATCATTTTGGGTCCAATGGAGTAGAATGGATGCTTCACAACTTCGGTACCCCGAAATTGTACATTCAGGGCCGAAACACAAGTTTTGCATCTTTTACATGCCGAAGGTTAGCGAAATGCTCCGAAACACTCCCGAACATCATTTTGGGTCCAATGGAGTAGAATGGATGCTTCACAACTTCGGTACCCCGAAATAGTGCATTCATGCCCGAAACACAAGTTTTGCATCTTTTACGTGCCGAAGGTTAGCGAAATGCTCCGAAACACTCCCAAACATCATTTTGGGTCCAATAGACGAGAATGGATGCTTAACAACTTCGGTACCCCCGAAATTGTGCATTCAGGCCCGAAACACAAGTTTTGCATCTTTTACATGCCGAAGGTTAGCGAAATGCTCCGAAACACTCCCAAACATCATTTTGGGTCCAATGGAGTAGAATGGATGCTTCACAACTTCGGTACCCCGAAATAGTGCATTCAGGCCCGAAACACAAGTTTTGCATCTTTTTACGTGCCAGAGGTTAGCGAAATGTTCTGAAATACTACCAAACATCATTTTGGGTCCAATGGACTAGAATGGATGCTTCACAACTTCGGTACCCCGAAATTGTACATTCAGGCCCGAAACACAAGTTTTGCATCTTTTACGTGCCTCAGGTTAGCGAAATGCTCCGAAACACTCCCAAACATCATTTTGGGTCCAATGGAGTAGAATGGATGCTTCACAACTTCGGTACCCCAAAATTGTACATTCAGGCCCGAAACACAAGTTTTGCATCTTTTACATGCCGAAGGTTAGCGAAATGCTCCGAAACACTCCCGAACATCATTTTGGGTCCAATGGAGTAGAATGGATGCTTCACAACTTCGGTACCCCGAAATAGTGCATCCATGCCCGAAACACAAGTTTTGCATCTTTTACGTGCCGAAGGTTAGCGAAATGCTCTGAAACACTCCCAAACATCATTTTGGGTCCAATGGAGTAGAATGGATGCTTCACAACTTCGGTACCCCGAAAAAGTTCATCCATGCCCGAAACACAAGTTTTGCATCTTTTACGTGCCGAAGGTTAGCGAAATGCTCTGAAACACTCCCAAACATCATTTTGGGTCCAATGGAGTGGATTGGATGCTTCAAAACTTCAGTACCTCGAAATAGTACATTCAGGCCCGAAACACACGTTTTGCATCTTTTACGTGCCGAAGGTTAGCGAAATGCTCTGAAACACTCCCAAACATCATTTTGGGTCCAATGGACTAGAATGGATGCTTCACAACTTCGGTACCCCGAAATTGTACATTCAAGGCCGAAACACAAGTTTTGCATCTTTTACGTGCCGAAGGTTAGCGAAATGCTCCGAAACACTCCCAAACATCATATTGGGTCCAATGGACTAGAATAGATGCTTCACAACTTCGGTACCCCGAATTAGTGCATTCATGCCCGAAACACACGTTTTGCATCTTTTACGTGCCGAAGGTTAGCGAAATGCTCTGAAACACTCCCAAACATCATTTTGGGTCAAATGGAGTAGATTGGATGCTTCACAACTTCGGTACCCCGAAATAGTGCATTCAGGCCCGAAACACAAGTTTTGCATCTTTTTACATGCCAGAGGTTAGCGAAATATTCTGAAATACTCCCAAACATCATTGTGGGTCCAATGGACTAGAATGGATGCTTCACAACTTCGGTACCCCGAAATTGTACATTCAGGGCCGAAGCACAAGTTTTGCATCTTTTACGTGCCGATGGTTAGCGAAATGCTCCGAAACACTCCCAAACATCATTTTGGGTCCAATGGACTAGAATGGATGCTTCACAACTTCAGAACCCCGAATTAGTGCATTCATGCCCGAAACACAAGTTTTGCATCTTTTACGTGCCGAAGGTTAGCGAAATGTTCTGAAACACTCCCAAACATCATTTTGGGTCCAATGGAGTAGATTGGATGCTTCACAACTTCGGTACCCCGAAATAGTGCATTCAGGCCCGAAACACAAGTTTTGCATCTTTTTACGTGCCAGAGGTTAGCGAAGTGTTCTTAAATACTCCCAAACATCATTTTGGGTCCATTGGACTAGAATGGATGCTTCACAACTTCGGCACCACAAAATTGTACATTCAGGCCCGAAACACAAGTTTTGCATCTTTTACATGCCGAAGGTTAGCGAAATGCTCCGAAACACACCCGAACATCATTTTGGGTCCATTGGACTAGAATGGATGCTTCACAACTTCGGCACCCCAAAATTGTACATTCAGGCCCGAAACACAAGTTTTGCATCTTTTACATGCCGAAGGTTAGCGAAATGCTCTGAAACACTCCCAAACATCATTTTGGGTCCAATGGAGTAGATTGGATGCTTCAAAACTTCTGTACCCCGAAATAGTGCATTCAGGCCCGAAACACACGTTTCGCATCTTTTACGTGCCGAAGGTTAGCGAAATGCTCTGAAACACTCCCAAACATCATTTTGGGTCCAATGGACTAGAATGGATGCTTCACAACTTCGGTACCCCGAAATTGTACATTCAAGGCCGAAACACAAGTTTTGCATCTTTTACGTGCCGAAGGTTAGCGAAATGCTCCGAAACACTCCCAAACATCATTTTGGGTCCAATGGACTAGAATAGATGCTTCACAACTTCGGTACCCCGAATTAGTGCATTCATGCCCGAAACACACGTTTTGCATCTTTTACGTGCCGAAGGTTAGCGAAATGCTCTGAAACACTCCCAAACATCATTTTGGGTCCAATGGAGTAGATTGGATGCTTCACAACTTCGGTACGCCGAAATAGTGCATTCAGGCCCGAAACACAAGTTTTGCATCTTTTTACATGCCAGAGGTTAGCGAAATGTTCTGAAATACTCCGAAACATCATTTTGGGTCCAATGGACTAGAATGGATGCTTCACAACTTCGGTACCCCGAAATTGTACATTCAGGGCCGAAGCACAAGTTTTGCATCTTTTACGTGCCGATGGTTAGCGAAATGCTCCGAAACACTCCCAAACATCATTTTGGGTCCAATGGACTAGAATGGATGCTTCACAACTTCAGAACCCCGAATTAGTGCATTCGTGCCCGAAACACAAGTTTTGCATCTTTTACGTGCCGAAGGTTAGCGAAATGCTCCGAAACACTCCCAAACATCATTTTGGGTCCAATGGAGTAGAATGGATGCTTCACAACTTCGGTACCCCGAAATAGTGCATTCAGGCCCGAAACACAAGTTTTGCATCTTTTTACGTGCCAGAGGTTAGCGAAATGTTCTGAAATACTACCAAACATCATTTTGGGTCCAATGGACTAGAATGGATGCTTCACAACTTCGGTACCCCGAAATTGTACATTCAGGCCCGAAACACAAGTTTTGCATCTTTTACGTGCCTCAGGTTAGCGAAATGCTCCGAAACACTCCCAAACATCATTTTGGGTCCAATGGAGTAGAATGGATGCTTCACAACTTCGGTACCCCAAAATTGTACATTCAGGCCCGAAACACAAGTTTTGCATGTTTTACATGCCGAAGGTTAGCGAAATGCTCCGAAACACTCCCGAACATCATTTTGGGTCCAATGGAGTAGAATGGATGCTTCACAACTTCGGTACCCCGAAATAGTGCATCCATGCCCGAAACACAAGTTTTGCATCTTTTACGTGCCGAAGGTTAGCGAAATGCTCTGAAACACTCCCAAACATCATTTTGGGTCCAATGGAGTGGATTGGATGCTTCAAAACTTCAGTACCCCGAAATAGTATATTCAGGCCCGAAACACACGTTTTGCATCTTTTACGTGCCGAAGGTTAGCGAAATGCTCTGAAACACTCCCAAACATCATTTTGGGTCCAATGGACTAGAATGGATGCTTCACAACTTCGGTACCCCGAAATTGTACATTCAAGGCCGAAACACAAGTTTTGCATCTTTTACGTGCCGAAGGTTAGCGAAATGCTCCGAAACACTCCCAAACATCATATTGGGTCCAATGGACTAGAATAGATGCTTCACAACTTCGGTACCCCGAATTAGTGCATTCATGCCCGAAACACACGTTTTGCATCTTTTACGTGCCGAAGGTTAACGAAATGCTCTGAAACACTCCCAAACATCATTTTGGGTCAAATGGAGTAGATTGGATGCTTCACAACTTCGGTACCCCGAAAAAGTTCATCCATGCCCGAAACACAAGTTTTGCATCTTTTACGTGCCGAAGGTTAGCGAAATGCTCTGAAACACTCCCAAACATCATTTTGGGTCCAATGGAGTGGATTGGATGCTTCAAAACTTCAGTACCCCGAAATAGTACATTCAGGCCCGAAACACACGTTTTGCATCTTTTACGTGCCGAAGGTTAGCGAAATGCTCTGAAACACTCCCAAACATCATTTTGGGTCCAATGGACTAGAATGGATGCTTCACAACTTCGGTACCCCGAAATTGTACATTCAAGGCCGAAACACAAGTTTTGCATCTTTTACGTGCCGAAGGTTAGCGAAATGCTCCGAAACACTCCCAAACATCATATTGGGTCCAATGGACTAGAATAGATGCTTCACAACTTCGGTACCCCGAATTAGTGCATTCATGCCCGAAACACACGTTTTGCATCTTTTACGTGCCGAAGGTTAACGAAATGCTCTGAAACACTCCCAAACATCATTTTGGGTCAAATGGAGTAGATTGGATGCTTCACAACTTCGGTACCCCGAAATAGTGCATTCAGGCCCGAAACACAAGTTTTGCATCTTTTTACATGCCAGAGGTTAGCGAAATATTCTGAAATACTCCCAAACATCATTGTGGGTCCAATGGACTAGAATGGATGCTTCACAACTTCGGTACCCCGAAATTGTACATTCAGGGCCGAAGCACAAGTTTTGCATCTTTTACGTGCCGATGGTTAGCGAAATGCTCCGAAACACTCCCAAACATCATTTTGGGTCCAATGGACTAGAATGGATGCTTCACAACTTCAGAACCCCGAATTAGTGCATTCATGCCCGAAACACAAGTTTTGCATCTTTTACGTGCCGAAGGATAGCGAAATGTTCTGAAACACTCCCAAACATCATTTTGGGTCCAATGGAGTAGATTGGATGCTTCACAACTTCGGTACCCCGAAATAGTGCATTCAGGCCCGAAACACAAGTTTTGCATCTTTTTACGTGCCAGAGGTTAGCGAAGTGTTCTGAAATACTCCCAAACATCATTTTGGGTCCATTGGACTAGAATGGATGCTTCACAACTTCGGCACCCCAAAATTGTACATTCAGGCCCGAAACACAAGTTTTGCATCTTTTACATGCCGAAGGTTAGCGAAATGCTCCGAAACACTCCCGAACATCATTTTGGGTCCAATGGAGTAGAATGGATGCTTCACAACTTCGGTACCCCGAAATAGTGCATCCATGCCCGAAACACAAGTTTTGCATCTTTTACGTGCCGAAGGTTAGCGAAATGCTCTGAAACACTCCCAAACATCATTTTGGGTCCAATGGAGTAGAATGGATGCTTCACAACTTCGGTACCCCGAAAAAGTTCATCCATGCCCGAAACACAAGTTTTGCATCTTTTACGTGCCGAAGGTTAGCGAAATGCTCTGAAACACTCCCAAACATCATTTTGGGTCCAATGGAGTGGATTGGATGCTTCAAAACTTCAGTACCCCGAAATAGTACATTCAGGCCCGAAACACACGTTTTGCATCTTTTACGTGCCGAAGGTTAGCGAAATGCTCTGAAACACTCCCAAACATCATTTTGGGTCCAATGGACTAGAATGGATGCTTCACAACTTCGGTACCCCGAAATTGTACATTCAAGGCCGAAACACAAGTTTTGCATCTTTTACGTGCCGAAGGTTAGCGAAATGCTCCGAAACACTACCAAACATCATATTGGGTCCAATGGACTAGAATAGATGCTTCACAACTTCGGTACCCCGAATTAGTGCATTCATGCCCGAAACACACGTTTTGCATCTTTTACGTGCCGAAGGTTAGCGAAATGCTTTGAAACACTCCCAAACATCATTTTGGGTCAAATGGAGTAGATTGGATGCTTCACAACTTCGGTACCCCGAAATAGTGCATTCAGGCCCGAAACACAAGTTTTGCATCTTTTTACATGCCAGAGGTTAGCGAAATATTCTGAAATACTCCCAAACATCATTGTGGGTCCAATGGACTAGAATGGATGCTTCACAACTTCGGTACCCCGAAATTGTACATTCAGGGCCGAAGCACAAGTTTTGCATCTTTTACGTGCCGATGGTTAGCGAAATGCTCCGAAACACTCCCAAACATCATTTTGGGTCCAATGGACTAGAATGGATGCTTCACAACTTCAGAACCCCGAATTAGTGCATTCATGCCCGAAACACAAGTTTTGCATCTTTTACGTGCCGAAGGATAGCGAAATGTTCTGAAACACTCCCAAACATCATTTTGGGTCCAATGGAGTAGATTGGATGCTTCACAACTTCGGTACCCCGAAATAGTGCATTCAGGCCCGAAACACAAGGATTGCATCTTTTTACGTGCCAGAGGTTAGCGAAGTGTTCTGAAATACTCCCAAACATCATTTTGGGTCCATTGGACTAGAATGGATGCTTCACAACTTCGGCACCCCAAAATTGTACATTCAGGCCCGAAACACAAGTTTTGCATCTTTTACATGCCGAAGGTTAGCGAAATGCTCCGAAACACTCCCGAACATCATTTTGGGTCCATTGGACTAGAATGGATGCTTCACAACTTCGGCACCCCAAAATTGTACATTCAGGCCCGAAACACAAGTTTTGCATCTTTTACATGCCGAAGGTTAGCGAAATGCTCTGAAACACTCCCAAACATCATTTTGGGTCCAATGGAGTAGATTGGATGCTTCAAAACTTCTGTACCCCGAAATAGTGCATTCAGGCCCGAAACACACGTTTCGCATCTTTTACGTGCCGAAGGTTAGCGAAATGCTCTGAAACACTCCCAAACATCATTTTGGGTCCAATGGACTAGAATGGATGCTTCACAACTTCGGTACCCCGAAATTGTACATTCAAGGCCGAAACACAAGTTTTGCATCTTTTACGTGCCGAAGGTTAGCGAAATGCTCCGAAACACTCCCAAACATCATTTTGGGTCCAATGGACTAGAATAGATGCTTCACAACTTCGGTACCCCGAATTAGTGCATTCATGCCCGAAACACACGTTTTGCATCTTTTACGTGCCGAAGGTTAGCGAAATGCTCTGAAACACTCCCAAACATCATTTTGGGTCCAATGGAGTAGATTGGATGCTTCACAACTTCGGTACGCCGAAATAGTGCATTCAGGCCCGAAACACAAGTTTTGCATCTTTTTACATGCCAGAGGTTAGCGAAATGTTCTGAAATACTCCCAAACATCATTTTGGGTCCAATGGACTAGAATGGATGCTTCACAACTTCGGTACCCCGAAATTGTACATTCAGGGCCGAAGCACAAGTTTTGCATCTTTTACGTGCCGATGGTTAGCGAAATGCTCCGAAACACTCCCAAACATCATTTTGGGTCCAATGGACTAGAATGGATGCTTCACAACTTCAGAACCCCGAATTAGTGCATTCGTGCCCGAAACACAAGTTTTGCATCTTTTACGTGCCGAAGGTTAGCGAAATGCTCCGAAACACTCCCAAACATCATTTTGGGTCCAATGGAGTAGAATGGATGCTTCACAACTTCGGTACCCCGAAATAGTGCATTCAGGCCCGAAACACAAGTTTTGCATCTTTTACGTGCCAAAGGTTAGCGAAATGCTCCGAAACACTCCCAAACATCATTTTGGGTCCAATGGAGTAGAATGGATGCTTCACAACTTCGCTACCCCGAAATAGTGCATTCATGCCCGAAACACAAGTTTTGCATCTTTTTACGTGCCAGAGGTTAGCGAAATGTTCTGAAATACTACCAAACATCATTTTGGGTCCAATGGACTAGAATGGATGCTTCACAACTTCGGTACCCCGAAATTGTACATTCAGGCCCGAAACACAAGTTTTGCATCTTTTACGTGCCTCAGGTTAGCGAAATGCTCCGAAACACTCCCAAACATCATTTTGGGTCCAATGGAGTAGAATGGATGCTTCACAACTTCGGTACCCCAAAATTGTACATTCAGGCCCGAAACACAAGTTTTGCATGTTTTACATGCCGAAGGTTAGCGAAATGCTCCGAAACACTCCCGAACATCATTTTGGGTCCAATGGAGTAGAATGGATGCTTCACAACTTCGGTACCCCAAAATAGTGCATCCATGCCCGAAACACAAGTTTTGCATCTTTTACGTGCCGAAGGTTAGCGAAATGCTCTGAAACACTCCCAAACATCATTTTGGGTCCAATGGAGTAGAATGGATGCTTCACAACTTCGGTACCCCGAAAAAGTTCATCCATGCCCGAAACACAAGTTTTGCATCTTTTACGTGCCGAAGGTTAGCGAAATGCTCTGAAACACTCCCAAACATCATTTTGGGTCCAATGGAGTGGATTGGATGCTTCAAAACTTCAGTACCCCGAAATAGTACATTCAGGCCCGAAACACACGTTTTGCATCTTTTACGTGCCGAAGGTTAGCGAAATGCTCTGAAACACTCCCAAACATCATTTTGGGTCCAATGGACTAGAATGGATGCTTCACAACTTCGGTACCCCGAAATTGTACATTCAAGGCCGAAACACAAGTTTTGCATCTTTTACGTGCCGAAGGTTAGCGAAATGCTCTGAAACACTCCCAAACATCATATTGGGTCCAATGGACTAGAATAGATGCTTCACAACTTCGGTACCCCGAATTAGTGCATTCATGCCCGAAACACACGTTTTGCATCTTTTACGTGCCGAAGGTTAGCGAAATGCTCTGAAACACTCCCAAACATCATTTTGGGTCAAATGGAGTAGATTGGATGCTTCACAACTTCGGTACCCCGAAATAGTGCATTCAGGCCCGAAACACAAGTTTTGCATCTTTTTACATGCCAGAGGTTAGCGAAATATTCTGAAATACTCCCAAACATCATTGTGGGTCCAATGGACTAGAATGGATGCTTCACAACTTCGGTACCCCGAAATTGTACATTCAGGGCCGAAGCACAAGTTTTGCATCTTTTACGTGCCGATGGTTAGCGAAATGCTCCGAAACACTCCCAAACATCATTTTGGGTCCAATGGACTAGAATGGATGCTTCACAACTTCAGAACCCCGAATTAGTGCATTCATGCCCGAAACACAAGTTTTGCATCTTTTACGTGCCGAAGGTTAGCGAAATGTTCTGAAACACTCCCAAACATCATTTTGGGTCCAATGGAGTAGATTGGATGCTTCACAACTTCGGTACCCCGAAATAGTGCATTCAGGCCCGAAACACAAGTTTTGCATCTTTTTACGTGCCAGAGGTTAGCGAAGTGTTCTGAAATACTCCCAAACATCATTTTGGGTCCATTGGACTAGAATGGATGCTTCACAACTTCGGCACCCCAAAATTGTACATTCAGGCCCGAAACACAAGTTTTGCATCTTTTACATGCCGAAGGTTAGCGAAATGCTCCGAAACACTCCCGAACATCATTTTGGGTCCATTGGACTAGAATGGATGCTTCACAACTTCGGCACCCCAAAATTGTACATTCAGGCCCGAAACACAAGTTTTGCATCTTTTACATGCCGAAGGTTAGCGAAATGCTCTGAAACACTCCCAAACATCATTTTGGGTCCAATGGAGTAGATTGGATGCTTCAAAACTTCTGTACCCCGAAATAGTGCATTCAGGCCCGAAACACACGTTTCGCATCTTTTACGTGCCGAAGGTTAGCGAAATGCTCTGAAACACTCCCAAACATCATTTTGGGTCCAATGGACTAGAATGGATGCTTCACAACTTCGGTACCCCGAAATTGTACATTCAAGGCCGAAACACAAGTTTTGCATCTTTTACGTGCCGAAGGTTAGCGAAATGCTCCGAAACACTCCCAAACATCATTTTGGGTCCAATGGACTAGAATAGATGTTTCACAACTTCGGTACCCCGAATTAGTGCATTCATGCCCGAAACACACGTTTTGCATCTTTTACGTGCCGAAGGTTAGCGAAATGCTCTGAAACACTCCCAAACATCATTTTGGGTCCAATGGAGTAGATTGGATGCTTCACAACTTCGGTACGCCGAAATAGTGCATTCAGGCCCGAAACACAAGTTTTGCATCTTTTTACATGCCAGAGGTTAGCGAAATGTTCTGAAATACTCCCAAACATCATTTTGGGTCCAATGGACTAGAATGGATGCTTCACAACTTCGGTACCCCGAAATTGTACATTCAGGGCCGAAGCACAAGTTTTGCATCTTTTACGTGCCGATGGTTAGCGAAATGCTCCGAAACACTCCCAAACATCATTTTGGGTCCAATGGACTAGAATGGATGCTTCACAACTTCAGAACCCCGAATTAGTGCATTCGTGCCCGAAACACAAGTTTTGCATCTTTTACGTGCCGAAGGTTAGCGAAATGCTCTGAAACACTCCCAAACATCATTTTGGGTCCAATGGAGTAGATTGGATGCTTCACAACTTCGGTACCCCGAAATAGTGCATTCAGGCCCGAAACACAAGTTTTGCATCTTTTTACGTGCCAGAGGTTAGCGAAGTGTTCTGAAATACTCCCAAACATCATTTTGGGTCCAATGGACTAGAATGGATGCTTCACAACTTCGGTACCCCGAAATTGTACATTCAGGCCCGAAACACAAGTTTTGCATCTTTTACGTGCCGAAGGTTAGCGAAATGCTCTGAAACACTCCCAAACATCATTTTGGGTCTAATGGAGTAGAATGGATGCTTCACAACTTTGGTACCCCGAAATTGTACATTCAGGCCCGAAACACAAGTTTTGCATCTTTTACGTGCCGAAGGTTAGCGAAATGCTCCGAAACACTCCCAAACATCATTTTGGGTCCAATGGAGTAGAATGGATGCTTCACAACTTCGGTACCCCGAAATTGTACATTCAGGGCCGAAACACAAGTTTTGCATCTTTTACATGCCGAAGGTTAGCGAAATGCTCCGAAACACTCCCGAACATCATTTTGGGTCCAATGGAGTAGAATGGATGCTTCACAACTTCGGTACCCCGAAATAGTGCATTCATGCCCGAAACACAAGTTTTGCATCTTTTACGTGCCGAAGGTTAGCGAAATGCTCCGAAACACTCCCAAACATCATTTTGGGTCCAATGGAGTAGAATGGATGCTTCACAACTTCGGTACCCCAAAATAGTGCATTCAGGCCCGAAACACAAGTTTTGCATCTTTTTACGTGCCAGAGGTTAGCGAAATGTTCTGAAATACTACCAAACATCATTTTGGGTCCAATGGAGTAGATTGGATGCTTCACAACTTCGGTACCCCGAAATAGTGCATTCAGGCCCGAAACACAAGTTTTGCATCTTTTTAC
>JAQONI010000093.1:0-65015 GCA_036936925.1 Cenchrus fungigraminus
CAAAATGATGTTTGGGAGTATTTTGGAGCATTCCGCTAACCTTTGGCACGTAAAAAGATGGAAAACTTGTGTTTCGGGCCTGAATGCACTATTTCGGGGTACCAATGTTGCAAAGCATGCATTCTACTCCATTGGAACCAAAATGATGTTTTGGAGTGTTTCAGAGCATTTCGCTAACCTTCGGCAGCAAAAAGATGAAAACTTGTGTTTCGGGCCTGAATGCACTATTTCGGGTACCAAAGTTGTGAAGCGTCCATTCTACTCCTTTGGACCTAAAACGATGTTTGGGAGTGTTGCAGAGCATTCCGCTAACCTTGGCATGTAAAAAGATGCAAAACTTATCTTTCGGGCCTAAATGCTTTCGGGGTACCAATGTTGTGAAGCATCCATTCTACTCCATTGGACCCAAAATGATGTTTGAGAGTGTTTCGGAGTATTTCACTAACCTTCGGCACGTAAAAACATGCAAAACTTGTATTTCGGGCCTGAATGCACTATTTTGGGGTACCAAAGTTGTGAAGCGTCCATTCTACTCCATTGGACCCAAAACAATGTTTGGTAGTGTTTTGGAGCATTTCGCTAACCTTTGGCATGTAAAAACATACAAAACTTGTGTTTCGGGCCTGAATGCACTATATAGGGGTACCAAAGTTGTGAAGGATGCATTCTACTCCATTGGACCCAAACAATGTTTGGGAGTGTTTCGGAGCATTTCTCTAACATTCGGCACGTAAAAAGATGCAAAACTTGTGTTTCGGGCCTGAATGAGCTATTTCAGGGTACCAAAGTTGTGAAGCGTCCATTCTACTCCATTGGACCCAAAATGATGTTTGGGAGTGTTTTGGAGCATTTCGCTAACCTTTGGCATGTAAAAAGATACAAAACTTGTGTTTCGGGCCTGAATGCACTATTTCGGGGTACCAATGTTGCGAAGCAAGCATTCTACTCCATTGGAACCAAAACGATGTTTGGGAGTGTTTCAGAGCATTTCGCTAACCTTTGGATGTAAAAAGATGCAAAACTTGTGTTTCGGGCCTGAATGCACTATTTCGGGTACCAATGTTGTGAAGCATCAATTCTACTCCATTGGGCCCAAAACGATGTTTGGGAGTGTTTCGGAGCATTTCACTAACCTTCGGCACGTGAAAAGAAGCAAAACTTGTGTTTCGGGCCTGAATGAACTATTTCGGGGTACCAAAGTTGTGAAGCGTCCATTCTACTCCATTGGACCGAAAACGATGTTTGGGAGTGTTTCTGAGCATTTCGCTAACCTTCGGCATGTAAAAAGATGCAAAACTTGTGTTTTGAGCCTGAATGCACTATTTCGGGGTACCAAAGTTGCGAAGCATTCATTCTACTCCATTGGAACCAAAATGATGTTTGGGAGTGTTTCGGAGCATTTCGCTAACCTTCGGTATGTAAAAAGATGCAAAACTTGTGTTTCGGGCCTGAATTAACTATTTCGGGGTACCAAAGTTGTGAACCGTCCATTCTACTCCATTGGACCCAAAACGATGTTTGAGAGTGTTTTGGAGCATTTCTCTAACCTTTGGCATGTAAAAAGATGCAAAATTTGTGTTCGAGCCTGAATGCACTATTTCGGAGTACCGAAGTTGTGAAGCATGCATTCTACTCCATGGAACCAAAATAATGTTTGGGAGTGTTTTGGAGCATTTTGCTAACCTCTGGCATGTAAAAAGAAGCAAAACTTGTGTTTCGGTCCTGAATGCACTATTTCGGTGTACCAATGTTGCAAAGAATGCAATCTACTCCATTGGAACCAAAATGATGTTTTGGAGTGTTTCAGAGCATTTCGCTAACCTTCGACAGCAAAAAGATGCAAAACTTGTGTTTCGGGCGTGAATGCACTATTTCGGGTACCAAAGTTGTGAAGCGTCCATTCTACTCCTTTGGACCTAAATCGATGTCTGGGAGTGTTTCAGAGCATTCCGCTAACCTTGGGCATGTAAAAAGTGGCAAAACTTGTCTTTCGGGCCTGAATGCTTTCGGGGTACCATTGTTGTGAAGCATCCATTCTACTCCATTAGATCCAAAATGATCTTTGGGAGTGTTTCGGAGCATTTCACTAACCTTCGGCACGTAAAAAGATGCAAAACTCGTATTTCGGGCCTGAATGCACTATTTCAGTGTACCAAAGTTGTGAAGCGTCCATTCTACTCCATCAGACCAAAAATGATGTTTGGGAGTGTTTCGAAGCATTTCGCTAACCTTTGGCATGTAAAAAGATACAAAACTTGTGTTTCGGGCCTGAATGCACTTTATAGGGGTACCAAAGTTGTGAAGGATGCATTCTACTCCATTGGACCCAAATGATGTTTGGGAGTGTTTCTGAGCATTTCTCTAACCTTCGGCACGTAAAAAGATGCAAAACTTGTGTTTCGGGCCTAAATGAACTATTTCGGGGTACCAAAGTTGTGAAGCTTCCATTCTACTCCATTGGACCCAAAACGATGTTTGGAAGTGTTTCGGAGCATTTCGCTAACCTTCGGCACGTATAAAGATGCGAAACTTGTGTTTCGGGCATGAATGAACTATTTCGGGGTACCAAAGTTGTGAAGCGTCCATTCTACTCCATTGGATCTAAAATGATGTTTGGGAGTGTTTTGGAGAATTTCGCTAACCTTTGGCATGTAAAAAGATACAAAACTTGTGTTTCGGGCCTGAATGCACTATTACGGGGTACCAATGTTGCGAAGCATGCATTCTACTCCATTGGAACCAAAATGATGTTTGGGAGTGTTTCAGAGCATTTCGCTAACCTTCGGCAGTAAAAAGATGCGAAACTTGTGTTTCGAGCCTGAATGCACTATTTCGGTTACCAAAGTTGTGAAGCGTCCATTCTACTCCATTGGACCGAAAACGATGTTTGGGATTGTTTCAAAGCATTTCACTAACCTTCGGCAGCAAAAAGATGCAAACTTGTGTTTCGGGCCTGAATGAACTATTTCGGGTTACCAAAGTTGTGAAGCATCCATTCTACTCCATTGGACCCAAAACGATGTTTGGGAGTGTTTCGGAGCATTTCGCTAACCTTCGGCACGTATAAAGATGCGAAACTTGTGTTTCGGGCCTGAATGAACTATTTCGGGGTACCAAAGTTTTGAAGCGTCCATTCTACTCCATTGGAACCAAAATGATGTTTGGGAGTGTTTTGGAGCATTTCGCTAACTTTTGGCATGTAAAAAGATGCAAAACTTGTGTTTCGGGCCTGAATGCACTATTTCGGGGTACCAATGTTGCGAAGCATGCATTCCACTCCATTGG
The DNA here is from genome assembly GCA_036936925.1 of Cenchrus fungigraminus. Lineage (NCBI taxonomy): Eukaryota > Viridiplantae > Streptophyta > Magnoliopsida > Poales > Poaceae > Cenchrus > Cenchrus fungigraminus. The sequence continues at coordinate 3,286 of JAQONI010000093.1, forward strand.
AACCAAAATAATGTTTGAGAGTGTTTCAGAGCATTTCGCTAACCTTTGGCATGTAAAAAGATGCAAAACTTGTGTTTCGGGCCTGAATGCACTAATTCGGGTACCAAAGTTGTGAAGCATCCATTCTACTGCATTAGACCTAAAACGATGTTTGGGAGTGTTTCGGAGCATTTCACTAACCTTCGGCACGTAAAAAGATGCAAAACTTGTGTTTCGGGCCTGAATGAACTATTTCGGGGTACCAAAGTTGTAAAGCGTCCATTCTACTCTATTGGACCGAAAACGATGTTTGGGAGTGTTTCTGAGCATTTCGCTAACCTTCGGCATGTAAAAAGATGCAAAACTTGTGTTTCGAGACTGAATGCCCTATTTCGGGGTACCAAAGTTGCGAAGCATGCATTCTACTCCATTGGAACCAAAATGATGTTTGGGAGTGTTTCGGAGCATTTTGCTAAACTTCGGCGCGTAAAAAGATGCAAAAGTTGTGTTTCGGGCCTGAATGAAATATTTCGGGGCACCAAAGTTGTGAACCGTCCATTCTACTCCATTAGACCCAAAACGATGTTTGGGAGTGTTTCGGAGCATTTCTCTAACCTTTGGCATGTAAAAAGATGCAAAATTTGTGTTCGAGCCTGAATGCACTATTTCGGGGTACCGAAGTTGTGAAGCATCCATTCTACTCCATTGGAACCAAAATGATGTTTGGGAGTGTTTTGGAGCATTTCGCTAACCTTTGGCATGTAAAAACATGCAAAACTTGTGTTTCGGGCCTGAATGCACTATTTCGGGGTACCAAGGTTGCAAATCATGCATTCTACTCCATTGGAACCAAAATGATGTTTTGGAGTGTTTCAGAGCATTTCGCTAACCTTCGGCAGCAAAAAGATGCAAAACTTGTGTTTCGGGCCTGAATGCACTATTTCGGGTACCAAAATTGTGAAGCGTCCATTCTACTCCTTTGGACCTAAAACGATGTTTGGGAGTGTTTCAGAGCATTCCGCTAACCTTGGGCATGTAAAAAGATGCAAAACTTGTCTTTCGGGCCTGAATGCTTTCGGGGTAGCAAAGTTGTGAAGCAACCATTCTACTCCATTGGACCCAAAATGATGTTTGGGAGTGTTTCGAAGTATTTCACTAACCTTCGGCACGTAAAAAGATGCAAAACTTGTATTTCTGGGTACCAAAGTTGTGAAGCGTCCATTCTACTCCATTGGACCTAAAACGATGTTTGGGAGTGTTTCAGGGCATTTCGCTAACCTTGGGCATGTAAAAAGATGCAAAACTTGTGTTTCGGGCCTGAATGCACTATATCGGGGTACCAAAGTTGTGAAGGATGCATTCTACTCCATTGGACCCAAAATGATGTTTAGGAGTGTTTCGGAGCATTTCGCTAACCTTTCGCATGTAAAAAGATGCAAAACTTGTTTCGGGCATGAATGCACTATTTCGGGGTACCAAAGTTGAAAAGCATGCATTTTACTGCATTGGAATCAAAATGATGTTTTGGAGTGTTTAAGAGCATTTCGCTAACCTTCGGCAGCAAAAAGATGCAAAACTTGTGTTTCGGGCCTGAATGCACTATTTCGGGTACCAAAGTTGTGAAGCGTCCATTCTACTCCTTTGGACCTAAAACGATGTTTGGGAGTGTTTCAGAGCATTCCGCTAACTTGGGGCATGTAAAAAGGTGCAAAACTTGTCTTTCGGGCCTGAATGCTTTCGGGGTACAAAAGTTGTGAGGCATCCATTCTACTCCATTGGACCCAAAATGATGTTTGCGAGTGTTTCGGAGCATTTCACTAACCTTCGGCATGTAAAAAGATACAAAACTTGTGTTTCGGGCCTGAATGAACTATTTCGGGGTACCAAAGTTGTAAAGCGTCCATTCTACTCCATTGGACCGAAAACAATATTTGGGAGTGTTTCTGAGCAATTCGCTAACCTTCGGCATGTAAAAAGATGCAAAACTTGTGTTTCGAGCCTGAATGCACTATTTCGGGGTACCAAAGTTGCGAAGCATGCATTCTACTCCATTGGAACCTAAATGATGTTTGGGAGTGTTTCGGAGCATTTTGCTAACTTTCGGCACGTAAAAAGATGCAAAAGTTGTGTTTCGGCCCTGAATTAACTATTTCGGGGCACCAAAGTTGTGAACCGTCCGTTCTACTCCATTGGACCCAAAACGATGTTTGGCAGTGTTTCGGAGTATTTCTCTAACCTTTGGCATGTAAAAAGATGCAAAATTTGTGTTCGAGCCTGAATGCACTATTTCGGGGTACCGAAGTTGTGAAGCATCCATTCTACTCCATTGGAACCAAAATGATGTTTGGGAGTGTTTTGGAGCATTTCGCTAACCTTTGGCATGTAAAAAGATGCAAAACTTGTGTTTCGGGCCTGAATTCACTATTTCGGGGTACCAATGTTGTAAAGCATGCATTCTACTCCATTGGAACCAAAATGATGTTTGGGAGTATTTCGGAGTATTTCACTAACCTTCGGCACGTAAAAAGATGCAAAACTTATATTTCTGGGTACCAAAGTTGTGAAGCGTCCATTCTACTCCATTGGACCCAAAATGATGTTTGGGAGTGTTTCAGAGCATTACGCTAACCTTGGGCACGTAAAAAGATGCAAAACTTGTGTTTCGGGACTGAATGCACTATATCGGGGTACCAAAGTTGTGAAGGATGCATTCTACTGCATTGGACCCGAAATGCTCCAAAACACTCCCAAACATCATTTTGGTTCCAATGGAGTAGAATGGATTCTTCACAACTTCGGTACCCCGAAATAGTGCATTTAGGCTCGAACACAAGTTTTGCATCTTTTACGTGCCGAAGGTTAACGAAATGCTCTGAAACACTCCCAAACATCGTTTTAGGTCCAATGGAGTAGAATGGACGCTTCACAAGTTTGGTACTCGAAATAGTGCATTCAGGCCCGAAACACAAGTTTTGCATCTTTTTACATGCCAAAGGTTAGCGAAATGCTCCAAAACACTGCCAAACATCATTTTGGTTCCAATATAGTAGAATGTATGCTTCACAACTTCGGTACCCCGAAATAGTGCATTCTGGCTCGAACACAAGTTTTGCATCTTTTACGTGCCAAAGGTTAGCGAAATGCTCCGAAACACTCCCAAACATCGTTTTGGGTCTAATGGAGTAGAATGGATGCTTCACAACTTTGGTACCCCGAAATAGTGCATTCAGGACCGAAACACAAGTTTTGCATCTTTTTACATGCCAAAGGTTAGCGAAATGCTCCGAAACACTCCTAAACATCGTTTTAGGTCCAATGGAGTAGAATGGACGCTTCACAACTTTGGTACCCCGAAATAGTGTATTCAGGCCCGAAACACAAGTTTTGCATCTTTTTACATGCCAAAGGTTAGCGAAATGCTCCAAAACACTCCCAAACATCATTTTGGTTCCGATGGAGTAGAATGGATGCTTCACGACTTCGGTACGCCGAAATAGTGCATTTCGGCTCGAACACAAGTTTTGCATATTTTACGTGCCAAAGGTTAGCGAAATGCTCTGAAACACTCCGAAACATCGTTTTGGGTCCAATGGAGTAGAATGGATCCTTCACAACTTTGGTACCCCGAAATGGTGCATTCAGGCCCGAAACACAAGTTTTGCATCTTTTTACATGCCAAAGGTTAGCGAAATGCTCTGAAACACTACCAAACATCGTTTTAGGTCCAATGGAGTAGAATGGACGGTTCACAACTTTGGTACTCGAAATAGTGCTTTCATGCCCGAAACACAAGTTTTGCATCTTTTTGCTGCCGAAGGTTAGCGAAATGCTCCGAAAGACTCCAAAACTTCATTTTGGTTCCAATGGAGTAGAATGCATGCCTCGCAACTTTGGTACCCCGAAATATTACATTCAGACCCGAAACACAAGTTTGCATCTTTTTACATGCCAAAGGTTAGCGAAATGCTCCAAAACACTCCCAAACATCATTTTGGTTCCAATAGAGTACAATGGATGCTTCACAACTTCGGTACCCCGAAATAATGCATTTAGGCTCGAACACAAGTTTTGCATATTTTACGTGCCAAAGGTTAGCGAAATGCTCCGAAACACTCCCAAACATCGTTTTGGGTCCAATGGAGTAGAATTGATCTTTCACAACTTTGGTACCCCGAAATTGTGCATTCAGGCCCGAAACAAAAGTTTTGCATCTTTTTACATGCCAAAGGTTAGCGAAATGCTCTGAAACAGTCCCAAACATCGTTTTAGGTCCAATGGAGTAGAATGGACGGTTCACAACTTTGGTACTCAAAATAGTGCATTCAGGCCCGAAACACAAGTTTTGCATATTTTTGCTGCCGAAGGTTAGCGAAATGCTCCGAAAGACTCAAAAACATCATTTTGGTTCCAATGGAGTAGAATGCATGCTTCGCAACATTGGTACCACGAAATAGTGCATTCAGGCCCGAAACAAAAGTTTTACATCTTTTTACTGCCGAAGGTTAGCGAAATGCTCCGAAACACTCCAAAACATCATTTTGGTTCCAATGGAGTAGAATGCATGCTTCGCAACTTTGGTACCCTGAAATAGTGCATTCAGGTTCGAAACACAAGTTTTGCATCTTGTACGTGCCAAAGGCATGCGAAATGCTCTGAAACACTCCCAAACATCGTTTTGGGTCTAATGGACTAGAATGGATGCTTCACAACTTTGGTACCCAGAAATAGTGCATTCAGGCCCGAAACACAAGTTTTGAATCTTTTTACATGCCAAAGGTTAGCGAAATGCTCTGAAACACTCCCAAACTTCGTTTTGGGTCTAATGTAGTAGAATGGACGCTTCACAATTTTGGTACCCTGAAATAGTGCATTCAGGCCTGAAACACAAGTTTTGCATCTTTTTACTGCCGAAGGTTAGCGAAATGCTCCGAAACACTCCAAAACATCATTCTGGTTCCAATGGAGTAGAATGCTTGCTTCGCAACTTTGGTATCCCCAAATAGTGCATTCAGGCCTGAAACACAAGTTTTGCATCTTTTTAAATGTCAAATGTTAGTGAAATGCTCCGAAACACTCCCAAACATCGTTTTGGTTCCAATGGAGTAGAATGGACGGTTCACAACTTTGGTACCCTGAAATAGTGCATTCAGGCCCGAAACACAAGTTTTGCATCTTTTTACGTGCCGAAGGTTAGCGAAATGCTCCAAAACAATCCAAAACATCATTTTGGTTCCAATGGAGTAGAATGCATGCTTCGCAACTTTGGTATCCCCAAATAGTGCATTCAGACCCGAAACACAAGTTTTGCATCTTTTTAAATGCCAAAGGTTAGCGAAATGCTCTGAAACACTCCCAAACATCGTTTTGGTTCCAATGGAGTAGAATGCAAGCTTCGCAACTTTGGTACCCCAAAATAGTGCATTAATGCCGGAAACACAAGTTTTGCATCTTTTTAAATGCTAAAGGCTAGCGAAATGCTCCGAAACACTCCCAAACATTGTTTTGGGTCCAATGGAGTATATTGGATGCTTCACAACTTTGATACCCCGAAATAGTGCATTCAGGCCCGAAACACAAGTTTTGCATCTTTTTACATGCCAAAGGTTAGCGAAATGCTCTGAAACACTCACAAACATCGTTTTAGGTCCAATGGAGTAGAATGGACGCTTCACAACTTTGGTACTCGAAATAGTGCATTCAGGCCCGAAACACAAGTTTTGCATCTTTTTACATGCCGAAGGTTAGTGAAAAGCTCTGAAACACTCCCAAACATCGTTTAGGGTCCAATGGAGTAGAATGGATGCTTCACAACTTTGGTACCCCGAAATAGTGCATTCAGGCCCGAAACATAAGTTTTGCATCTTTTTACATGCCAAAGGTTAGCGAAAAGCTCTGAAACACTCCCAAACATCGTTTAGGGTCCAATGGAGTAGAATGGATGCTTCACAACTTTGGTACCCCGAAATAGTGCATTCAGGCCCGAAACACAAGTTTTGCATCGTTTTACATGCCAAAGGTTAGTGAAATGCTCCAAAACACTCCCAAACATCATTTTGGTTCCAATGGAGTAGAATGGATGCTTCACAACTTCGGTACCCCGAAATAGTGCATTCATGCTCGAACACAAGTTTTGCACATTTTACGTGCCAAAGGTTAGTGAAATGCTCCGAAACACTCCTAAACATCATTTTGGTTCCAATGGAGTAGAATGCATGCTTCGCAACTTTGGTATCCCCAAATAGTGCATTCAGACCCGAAACACAAGTTTTGCATCTTTTTAAATGCCAAAGGTTAGCGAAATGCTCTGAAACACTCCCAAACATCGTTTTGGTTCCAATGGAGTAGAATGCAAGCTTCGCAACTTTGGTACTCCAAAATAGTGCATTAATGCCGGAAACACAAGTTTTGCATCTTTTTAAATGCTAAAGGCTAGCGAAATGCTCCGAAACACTCCCAAACATTGTTTTGGGTCCAATGGAGTATATTGTTTGCTTCACAACTTTGATACCCCGAAATAGTGCATTCAGGCCCGAAACACAAGTTTTGCATCTTTTTACATTCCAAAGGTTAGCGAAATGCTCTGAAACACTCACAAACATCGTTTTAGGTCCAATGGAGTAGAATGGACGCTTCACAACTTTGGTACTCGAAATAGTGCATTCAGGCCCGAAACACAAGTTTTGCATCTTTTTACATGCCGAAGGTTAGTGAAAAGCTCTGAAACACTCCCAAACATCGTTTAGGGTCCAATGGAGTAGAATGGATGCTTCACAACTTTGGTACCCCGAAATAGTGCATTCAGGCCCGAAACATAAGTTTTGCATCTTTTTACATGCCAAAGGTTAGCGAAAAGCTCTGAAACACTCCCAAACATCGTTTAGGGTCCAATGGAGTAGAATGGATGCTTCACAACTTTGGTACCCCGAAATAGTGCATTCAGGCCCGAAACACAAGTTTTGCATCTTTTTACATGCCAAAGGTTAGCGAAATGCTCCAAAACACTCCCAAACATCATTTTGGTTCCAATGGAGTAGAATGGATGCTTCACAACTTCGGTACCCCGAAATAGTGCATTCAGGCTCGAACACAAGTTTTGCACATTTTACGTGCCAAAGGTTAGTGAAATGCTCCGAAACACTCCTAAACATCATTTTGGGTCTAATGGTGTCGAATGGATGCTTTTGTTGCGAAACCAATTTCGCAACTTTGGTACCGCAAAATAGTGCATTCATGCCCGAAACACAAGTTTTGCCTCTTTTTAGATGCCAAAGGTAAGCAAAATGCTTCGAAACACTCCCAAACATCATTTTACGTCTAATGGAGGTGAATGGATGCTTTTGTTGCAAAATCCTTTTCGCAACTTCGGTACCCCGAAATAGTACATTCAGGCCTGAAACATAAGTTCTGCATCTTGTCCGTGCTGAAGGTCCGCAAACTGCTTCCAAACACTCCCAAACATCATTTCGCGTCTAATCGAGTTGTATGGATGCTTTTGTTGCGAAACCATTTTCACAACTTCGGTACCTCGAAATAGTGCATTCAGGCCCGAAACACAAGTTTTGCATCTTTTTACGTGTCGAAGGTTAGCGAAATGCTCCGAAACACTCCTAAACATCATTTTGGGTCTAATGGTGTCGGATGGATGCTTTTGTTGCGAAATCATTTTGCAACTTCGGTACCCAAAAATAGTGCATTCATGCCCGAAACACAAGTTTTGCATCTTTTTACGTGCCAAAAGTCAGCAAAATGCTCCAGAACACTCTCAACCATCATTTTAGTTCTAATGGAATGCAATGGATGCTTTTGTGGCGAAACCATTTCCGCAACTTCGGTACTCAAAATAGTGCATTCAGGCCTGAAACACAAGTTTTGCATATTTTTACGTCTCGAAGCTAAGCCAAATGGTCTGAAACACTCCCAAGCATCATTTTGGGTCTAATGGAGTGCAATTGAAGCTTTTGTTGCGAAACGAATATCGCAACTTCGGTACCACGCATTAGTTCATTCAAGCCCAAAACACAAGTTTTGCATCTTTTTACATGCCAAAGGTCAGCAAAAGGCTTCGAAACACTGCCAAAAATCATTTTGTGTCTAATAGAGTAGAATGATTACTTTAGTTGCAAAATCATTTTCGCAACTTCGGTACTCCGAAATAATGCATTCAGGCCTAAAACATAAGTTCTGCATCTTGTTACATGCCGAAGGTCAGCAAACAGCTTCCAAACACTCCCAAACATCATTTTCCGTCTAATCGAGTAGAATGGATGCTTTTGTTGCGAAACCATTTTCACAACTTCGGTACTCCGAAATAGTGCATTCAGGACTGAAACACAAGTTTTGCATATTTTTACGTCTTGAAGCTAAGCGAAATGGTCTGAAACACTCCCAAGCATCATTTTGGGTCTAATGGAGTGCAATTGATGCTTTTGTTGCGAAACCAATATCGCAACTTCTGTACCACGCAATAGTGCATTCAAGCCCGAAACACAAGTTTTGCATCTTTTTACAAGCCGAAGGTCAGCAAAATGCTTCGAAACACTCCCAAACATCTTATTGTGTGTAATGGAGTAGAATGAATGCTTTTTTTGCGAAATCATTTTCGCAACTTCGGTACCCCGAAATGGTGCATTCAAGCCCGAAACACAAGTTTTGCATATTTTTACGTCTCGAAGGTTAGTGAAATGCTCCGAAACACTCCCAACCATCATTTTGGGTCTAATGGAGTGGAATTGATGCTTTTGTTGCGAAATCAATTTCGCAACTTTGGTACCCCGCAATAGAGCATTCAGGCCGGAAACACAAGTTTTGCCTCTTTCTACATGCCAAAGGTAAGCAAAATGCTTCGAAACACTCCCAAACCTCATTTTGCGTCTAATGGAGTAGAATGGATGCTTTTGTTGCAAAATCATTTTCGCAACTTCGGGTCCCCGAAATAGTACATTTAGGCTTGAAACATAAGTTCTGCATCTTGTTACGCGTCGAAGGTCAGCAAACTGCTTCCAAACACTCTCAAACATCATTTTGCGTCTAATCGAGTAGAATGGATGCTTTTGTTGTGAAACCAATTTCACAACTTCGGTACCCTGAAATAGTGCATTCAGGCCTGAAACACAAGTTTTGCATCTTTTTACGTCTCGAAGGTTAGCGAAATGCTCCGAAACACACCCAACCATCATTTTGGGTCTAATGGAGTGGAATTGATGCTTTTGTTGCGAAACCAATTTCGCAACTTCGGTACCCTGCTATAGTGCATTTAGGCCTGAAACAAAGTTTTGCATCTTTTTACATGCCGAAGGTCAACAAAATGCTTCGAAACACTCCCAAAAATCATTTTGCGTCTAATAGAGTAGAATGATTGCTTTAGTTACAAAATCATTTTCGCAACTTCGGTACCCCGAAATGGTGCATTCATGCGTGAAACATAAGTTTTACACCTTTTTATGTGCCGAAGGTTAGTGAAATGCTCCGAAACACTCCCAAACATCATTTTCGGTCCATTGGTGTGGAATGGATACTTTTGTCCCGAAACTAATTTTGCAACTTCGGTACCCCAAAATAGTGCATTCATGCCCGAAACACTAGTTTTGCATCTTTCTACGTGCCGAAGGTCCGCAAAATGCTCCAAAACACTCTCCAACATAATTTTGGCTCTGATGGAGTACAATGGATGCTTTTGTGGTGAAACCATTACCGCAACTTCGGTACCCCGAAATAGTGCATTCAGGCCCGAAACACAAGTTTTGTATATTTTTACGTCTCGAAGGTTAGCGAAATACTCCGAAACACTTCCAACCATCATTTTGGGTCTAATGAAGTGGAATTGGTGCTTTTGTTGCGAAACCAATTGCGCAACTTTAGTACCCCGCAATAGTGCATTCAGGCCCGAAACACAAGTTTTGCCTCTTTTTACATGCCAAAGGTAAGCAAAATGCTTCGAAACACTCCCAAACATGATTTTGCGTCTAATGGAGTAGAATGGATGATTTTGTTGCAAAATCATTTTCGCAACTTCGGTACACCCAAATAGTGCATTCAGGCCTGAAACATAAGTTCTGCATCTTGTTACATGCCGAAGATCATTAAACTGCTTTCAAACACTCCCAAACATCATTTTGCGTCCAATGGTGTGGAATGGATGCTTTTGTCGCGAAACTAATTTCGCAACTTCGGTACCTCAAAATAGTGCATTCATGCCCGAAACACAAGTTTTGCATCTTTTTATGTCTCGAAGGTTAGCGAAATGCTCCGAAACACCCCCAACCATCATTTTGGGTCTAATGGAGTGGAATTGATGCTTTTGTTGCGAAACCAATTTCTCAACTTCGGTACCCCGCAATAGTGCATTTAGGCCCGAAACACAAGTTTTGCATATTTTTACGTCTCGAAGCTAAGCGAAATGGTATGAAACACTCCCAAGCATAATTTTGGGTCTAATGGAGTGCAATTGATGCTTTTGTTGCGAAACCAATATCGCAACTTCGGTACCACGCAATAGTGCATTCAAGCCCGAAACACAAGTTTTGCATCTTTTTACATGCCGAAGGTCAGCAAAATGCTTCGAAACACTCCCAAAAATCATTTTGCGTCTAATAGAGTAGAATGATTGCTTAAGTTTTAAAATTATTTTCGCAACTTTGGTACTCCGAAATAGTGCATTCAGGCCTGAAACATAAGTTCTGCATCTTGTTACGTGCCGAAGGTCAGCAAACTGCTTCCAAACACTGCCAAACATCATTTTGCATCTAATCGAGTAGAATGGATGCTTTTGTTGCGAAACCATTTTCACAACTTCGGTACCTCCAAAATAGTGCATTCAGGCACGAAATACAAGTTTTGCATCTTTTTACGTGCCGAAGGTTAGCGAAATGCTCCGAAACACTCTCCAACATCATTTCGGGTCTAATGGAGTACAATGAATGCTTTTGTTGCGAAACCAATTTCGCAACTTGGGTACCCCAAAATATTGCATTCTGGCCTGAAACATAAGTTCTGCATCTTGTTACGTGCCGAAGGTCAGCAAACTGCTTCCAAACACTCCCAAACATCATTTTGCGTCTAATCGAGTAGAATGGATGCTTTTGTTGCGAAACCATTTTCACAACTTCGGTACCTCCAAAATAGTGCATTCAGGCACGAAATACAAGTTTTGCATCTTTTTACGTGCCTCGGTTAGCGAAATGCTCCGAAACACTCCTAAACATCATTTTGGGTCTAATGGTGTCGAATGGATGCTTTTGTTGCGAAACCAATTTCGCAACTTTGGTACTCCAAAATAGTGCATTCATGCCCGAAACACAAGTTTTGCATCTTTTTACGTGCCAAAGGTCAGCAAAATGCTTGAAAACACTCTCAAACAAAATTTTTGTTCTAATGGAATGCAATGGATGCTTTTGTGGTGAAACCGTTTTCGCATCTTCGGTAGCCCCAAATAGTGCATTCAGGCCCGAAACACAAGTTTTGCATATTTTTACGTCTCGAAGCTAAGCGAAATGGTCTGAAACACTCCTAAGCATTATTTTCGGTCTAATGGAGTGGCCTTGATGCTTTTGTTGCAAAACCAATATCGCAACTTTGGTACCATACAATAGTGCATTCAGGCCCAAAACACAAGTTTTGCAACTTTTTACATGCTAAAGGTCAGCAAAATGCTCTGAAACACTCTCCAACATCATTTTGCGTCTAATCGAGTAGAATGGATGCTTTTGTTGCGAAACCATTTTCACAACTTCGGTACCTCCAAAATAGTGCATTCAGGCACGAAATACAAGTTTTGCATCTTTTTACGTGCCGAAGGTTAGCAAAATGCTCCGAAACACTACTAAACATCATTTTGGGTCTAATGGTGTCGAATGGATGCTTTTGTTGCGAAACCAATTTCGCAACTTTGGTACTCCAAAATAGTGCATTCATGCCCGAAACACAAGTTTTGCATCTTTTACGTGCCAAAGGTCAGCAAAATGCTCCAAAACACTCTCAACCATCATTTTATTTCTAATGGAATGCAACGAATGCTTCTGTGACGAAATTATTTCTGCAACTTCGGTACCCTGAAATAGTGCATTTAGGCCTGAAACACAAGTTTTGCATATTTTTACGTCTCGAAGCTAAGCGAAATGGTCTGAAACACTCCCAAGCATCATTTTGGGTCTAATGGAGTGCAATTGATGCTTTTGTTGCGAAACCTATATCGCAACTTCGGTACCACGTAATAGTGCATTCAAGCCCGAAACACAAGTTTTGCATCTTTTTACATGCCGAAGGTTAGCAAAATGCTTCGAAACACTCCCTGACACCATTTTGCGTGTAATGGAGTAGAATGGATGCCTTTTTTGCGAAATCATTTTCGCAACTTCGGTAACCCGAAATAGTGCATTCATGCCCGAAACACAAGTTTTGCATCTTTTTATGGGCTGAAGGTCCGCAAAATGCTCTGAAACACTCTCCAACATCATTTTGGGTCTGATGGAGTAAAATGGATGCTTTTGTGGTGAAACCATTTCCGCAACTTCGGTACCCCGAAATAGTGCATTCAGGCCCGAAATACAAGTTTTGCATATTTTTTCGTCTCGAAGGTTAGCGAAATGCTCCGAAACACTTCCAACCATCATTTTGGGTCTAATGGAGTGGAATTGGTGCTTTTGTTGCGAAACCAATTTCGCAACTTTGGTACACCGCAATAGTGCATTCAGGCCCGAAACACATGTTTTGCCTCTTTTTACATTCCAAAGGTAAACAAAATGCTTCGAAACACTCCCAAACATCATTTTGCGTCTAATGGAGTAGAATGGATGATTTGGTTGCAAAATCATTTTCGCAACTTCGGTACCCCGAAATAGTACATTCAGGCCTAAAACATAAGTTCTGCGTCTTGTTACGGGCCGAAGGTCAGCAAACTGCTTCAAAACACTCCCAAACATCATTTTGCGTCTAATGGTGTGGAATGTATGCTTTTGTCGTGAAACTAATTTCGCAACTTCGGTACCTCAAAATAGTGCATTCATGCCCGAAACACAAGTTTTGCATCTTTTTATATCTCGAAGGTTAGCGAAATACTCCGAAACACACACAACCATCATTTTGGGTCTAATGGAGTGGAATTGATGCTTTTGTTGCGATACCAATTTCTCAAATTCGGTACCCCGCAATAGTGCATTTAGGCCCGAAACACAAGTTTTGCATATTTTTATATGCCGAAGGTCAGCAAAATGCTTCGAAACACTCCCAAAAATCTTTTTGCGTCTAATTGAGTAGAATGATTGCTTTAGTTGCAAAATCATTTTCGCAACTTTGGTACTCCGAAATAGTGCATTCAGGCCTGAAACATAAGTTTTGCATCTTGTTACGTGCCGAAGGTCAGCAAACTGCTTCCAAACACTCCCAAACATCATTTTGCATCTAATCGAGTAGAATGGATGCTTTTGTTGCGAAACGATTTTCACAACTTCGGTACCTCGAAATAGTGCATTCAAGCACGAAATACAAGTTTTGCATCTTTTTACGTGCCGAAGGTTAGCGAAATGCTCCGAAACACTCCTAAACATCATTTTGGGTTTAATGGTGTCGAATGGATGCTTTTGTTGCGAAACCAATTTCGCAAGTTCGGTACCCTAATATAGTGCATTCATACCCGAAACACAAGTTTTGTATCTTTTTACGTGCCAAAGGTCAGCAAAATGCTCTGAAACACTCTCAAACATCATTTTTGGTCTAATAGAATGCAATGGATGCTTTTGTGGCAAAACCATTTCTGCAACTTCGGTACCCCGAAATAGTGCATTCAGGCATGAAACACAAGTTTTGCATATTTTTACGTCTTGAAGGTTAGCGAAATACTCCGAAACATTCCCAACCATCATTTTGGGTCTAATGGAGTGGAATTGATGCTTGTGTTGCGAAACCAATTTCGCAACTTTGGTACCCCGCAATAGTGCATTCAGGCCCGAAACACAAGTTTTGCCTCTTTTTTCATGCCAAAAGTCAGCAAAATGCTTCAAAACACTCCCAAACATCATTTTGCGTCTAATGGAGTAGAATGGATGCTTTTGTTGCAAAATCATTTTCGCAACTTCGGTACCCCGAAATAGTGCATTCAGGCCTGAAACACAAGTTTTGCATATTTTTACGTCTCGAAGCTAAGCGAAATGGTCTGAAACACTCCCAAGCATCATTTTGGGTCTAATGGAGTGGAATTGATGCTTTTGTTGCGAAACCAATATCACAACTTTGGTACCATGCAATAGTGCATTCAGGCCCAAAACACAAGTTTTGCAACTTTTTACATGCCAAAGGTCAGCAAAATGCTCCGAAACACACTCCAACATCATATCGGGTCTAATGGAGTACAATGGATGCTTTTGTTACGAAACCAATTTCACAACTTCGGTACCACAAAATAGTGGATTCATGCCCGAAACACAAGTTTTGCATCTTTTTATGTGCCAAACGTCAGCAAAATGCTCCAAAACACTCTCAAACATAATTTTTGTTCTAATGGAATGCAATGGATGCTTTTGTGGTGAAACCATTTCCGCAACTTCGGTACCCCCAAATAGTGCATTCAGGCCCGAAACGCAAGTTTTGCATATTTTCACGTCTTGAAGGTTAGCGAAATGCTCCGAAACATTCCCAACCATCATTTTGGGTCTAATGGAGTCGAATTAATGCTTTTGTTGCGAAACCTATATCGCAACTTCGGTACCACGCAATAGTGCATTCAAGCCCGAAACACAAGTTTTGCATCTTTTTACATGCCGAAGGTCAGCAAAATGATTCGAAACACTCCCAAACATCATTTTGCGTGTAATGGAGTAGAATGGATGCCTTTTTTGCGAAATCATTTTCGCAACTTCGGTACCCAGAAATGGTGCATTCATGCGTGAAACATAAGTTTTGCACCTTTTTATGTGCCGAAGGTTAGTGAAATGCTCCGAAACACTCCCAAACATCATTTTTGGTCCAATGGTGTGGCATGGATACTTTTGTCCCGAAACAAATTTTGCAACTTCGTTACCCCAAAATAGTGCATTCATGCCCGAAACACAAGTTTTGCATCTTTTTACGTGCCGAAGGTCCGCAAAATGCTCCGAAACACTCTCAAACATCATTTTTGGTCTAATAGAATGCAATGGATGCTTTTATGGCAAAACCATTTCTGCAACTTCGGTACCCCGAAATAGTGCATCTTGTTACGTGCCAAAGGTCAGCAAACTGCTTCCAAACACTCCCAAACATCATTTTGCGTCTAATCGAGTAGAATGGATGCTTTTGTTGCGAAACCATTTTCACAACTTCGGTACCTCGAAATAGTGCATTCAGGCATGAAACTCAAGTTTTGCATCTTTTTACGTGCCGAAGGTTAGCGAAATGCTCCGAAACACTCCTTAACATCATTTTTGGTCTAATGGTGTCGAATGGATGCCTTTGTTGCGAAACCAATTTCGCAAGTTCGGTACCCTAATATAGTGCATTCATACCCGAAACACAAGTTTTGTATCTTTTTACGTGCCAAAGGTCAGCAAAATGCTCCGAAACACTCTCAAGCATCATTTTTGGTCTAAAAGAATGCAATGGATGCTTTTATGGCAAAACCATTTATGCAACTTCGGTACCCCGAAATAGTGCATTCAGGCCTGAAACACAAGTTTTGCATATTTTTACGTCTTGAAGGTTAGCGAAATGCTCCGAAACATTCCCAACCATCATTTTGGGTCTAATGGAGTAGAATTGATGCTTTTGTTGCGAAACCAATTTCGCAACTTTGGTACCCCGCAATAGTGCATTCAGGCCCGAAACACAAGTTTTGCCTCTTTTTTCATGCCAAAGGTCAGCAAAATGCTTCGAAACACTCCCAAACATCATTTTGCGTCTAATGGAGTAGAATGGATGCTTTTGTAGCAAAATCATTTTCGCAACTTCGGTACCCCGAAATAGTGCATTCAGGCCTGAAACATAAGTTCAGCATATTTTTACGTCTCGAAGCTAAGCGAAATGGTCTGAAACACTCCCAAGCATCATTTTGGGTCTAATGGAGTGGAATTGATTCTTTTGTTGCGAAACCAATATCGCAACTTTGGTACCATGCAATAGTGCGTTCAGGCCCAAAACACAAGTTTTGCAACTTTTTACATGCCAAAGGTCAGCAAAATGCTTCGAAAAACTCTCCAACATCATTTTAGGTCTAATGGTGTACAATGGATGCTTTTGTTGCGAAAACAATTTCGCAACTTCGGTACCCCAAAATAGTGCATTCATGCCCAAAACACAAGTTTTGCATCTTTTACGTGCCAAAGGTCAGCAAAATGCTCCAAAACACTCTTAAACATAATTTTGGGTCTAATGGTGTCGGATGGATGCTTTTGTTGTGAAACCAATTTCGCAACATCGGTACCCCAAAATAGTGCATTTGTGCCAAAAAAAAAGTTTTGCATCCTTTTACATGCCAAAGGTCTGCAAAATGCTTCGAAACACTCCCAAACATCATTTTGCGTGTAATGGAGTAGAATGGATGCCTTTTTTGCGAAATCATTTTCGCAACTTCGGTACCCCGAAATGGTGCATTCATGCGTGAAACATAAGTTTTGCACCTTTTTATGTGCCGAAGGTTAGTGAAATGCTCCGAAACACTCCCAAACATCATTTTTGGTCCAATGGTGTGGAATGGATACTTTTGTCCCGAAACAAATTTTGCAACTTCGGTACCCCAAAATAGTGCATTCATGCCCGAAACACAAGTTTTGCATCTTTTTACGTGCCGAAGGTCCGCAAAATGCTCCGAAACACTCTCAAACATCATTTTTGGTCTAATAGAATGCAATGGATGCTTTTATGGCAAAACCATTTCTGCAACTTCGGTACCCCGAAATAGTGCATCTTGTTACGTGCCGAAGGTCAGCAAATTGCTTCCAAACATTCCCAACATTATTTTGCGTCTAATCGAGTAGAATGGATGCTTTTGTTGCGAAACCATTTTCACAACTTCGGTACCTCGAAATAGTGCATTCAGGCATGAAACTCAAGTTTTGCATCTTTTTACGTGCCGAAGGTTAGCGAAATGCTTCGAAACACTCCTAAACATCATTTTGGGTCTAATGGTGTTGAATGGATGCTTTTGTTGCGAAACCAATTTCGCAAGTTCGGTACCCTAACATAGTGCATTCATACCCGAAACACAAGTTTTGTATCTTTTTACGTGCCAAAGGTCAGCAAAATGCTCCGAAACACTCTCAAACATCATTTTTCGTCTAATAGAATGCAATGGATGCTTTTATGGCAAAACCATTTCTGCAACTTCGGTACCCCGAAATAGTGCATTCAGGCCTGAAACACAAGTTTTGCATATTTTTACGTCTTGAAGGTTAGCGAAATGCTCCGAAACATTCATAACCATCATTTTGGGTCTAATGGAGTGGAATTGATGCTTTTGTTGTGAAACCAATATCGCAACTTTGGTACCATGCAATAGTGCGTTCAGGCCCAAAACACAAGTTTTGCAACTTTTTACATGCCAAAGGTCAGCAAAATGCTCCGAAACACTCTCCAACATCATATTGGGTCTAATGGAGTACAATGGATGCTTTTGTTGTGAAACCAATTTCGCAACTTCGATACCCCAAAATAGTGCATTCATGCCCGAAACACAAGTTTTGCATCTTTATACGTACCAAAGGTCAGCAAAATGCTCCAAAACACTCTCCAACATAATTTTTGTTCTAATGGAATGCAATGGATGCTTTTGTGGTGAAACCATTTCCGCAACTTCTGTACCCCCAAATAGTGCATTCAGGCCCGAAACGCAAGTTTTGCAGATTTTTACCTCTTGAAGGTTAGCGAAATGCTCCGAAACATTCCCAACCATCATTTTGGGTCTAATGGAGTGGAATTGATGCTTTTGTTGCGAAACCAATTTCGCAACTTTGGTACCCCGCAATAGTGCATTCAGGCCCGAAACACAAGTTTTGCCTCTTTTTTCATGCCAAAGGTCAGCAAAATGCTTCGAAACACTCCCAAACATCATTTTGCGTCTAATGGAGTAGAATGGATGCTTTTGTTGCAAATTCATTTCGCAACTTCGGTACCCCGAAATAGTGCATTCAGGCCTGAAACATAAGTTCTGCATCTTGTTACGTGCCGAAGGTCAGCAAACTGCTTTCAAACACTCCCAAACATAATTTTGCATCTAATCGAGTAGAATGGATGATTTTGTTGCGAAACCATTTTCGCAACGTACCTCGAAATAGTGCATTCACTCCCGAAACACAAGTTTTGCATCTTTTTACGTGCCGAAGGTTAGCGAAATGCTCCGAAACACTCCTAAACTTCATTTTGGGTCTAATGGTGTCGGATGGATGCTTTTGTTGCGAAATCATTTTGCAACTTCGGTACCCAAAAATAGTGTATTCATGTCCGAAACACAAATTTTGCATCTTTTTACGTGCCAAAGGTCAGCAAAATGCTCCGAAACACTCTCAAGCATCATTTTTCGTCTAATGGAATGCAATGGATGCTTTTGTGGCAAAACCATTTCTGCAAATTCGGTACCCCGAAATAGTGCATTCAGGCCTGAAACACAAGTTTTGCATATTTTTACGTCTCGAAGCTAAGCGAAATGGTCTGAACCACTCCCAAGCATCATTTTGGGTCTAATGGAGTGGAATTGATGCTTTTGTTGCGAAACCAATATCGCAACTTTGGTACCATGCAATAGTGAGTTCAGGCCCAAAACACAAGTTTTGCAACTTTTTACATGCCAAAGGTCAGCAAAATGCTCCGAAACACTCTCCAGCATCATATCGGGTCTAATGGAGTACAATGGATGCTTTTGTTGCGAAACCAATTTCGCAACTTCGATACCCCAAAATAGTGCATTCATGCCCGAAACACAAGTTTTGCATCTTTTTACGGGCCAAAGGTCAGCAATACGCTCCAAAACACTCTCAAACATAATTTTTGTTCCAATGGAATGCAATGGATGCTTTTGTGGTGAAACCATTTCCGCAACTTCGGTACCCCCAAATAGTGCATTCAGGCCCGATACGCAAGTTTTGCATATTTTTACGTCTTGAAGGTTAGCGAAATTCTCTGAAACATTCCCAACCATCATTTTGGGTCTAATGGAGTGGAATTGATGCTTTTGTTGCGAAACCAATTTCGCAACTTTGGTACCCCGGAATAGTGCATTCAGGCCCGAAACACAAGTTTTGCCTCTTTTTTCATGCCAAAGGTCAGCAAAATGCTTCGAAACAGTCCCAAACATCATTTTGCGTCTAATGGAGTAGAATGGATGCTTTTGTTGCAAAATCATTTTCGCAACTTCGGTACCCAGAAATAGTGCATTCAGGCCTGAAACATAAGTTCAGCATATTTTTACGTCTCGAAGCTAAGCGAAATGGTCTGAAACACTCCCAAGCATCATTTTGGGTCTAATGGAGTGGAATTGATTCTTTTGTTGCGAAACCAATATCGCAACTTTGGTACCATGCAATAGTGCGTTCAGGCCCAAAACACAAGTTTTGCAACTTTTTACATGCCAAAGGTCAGCAAAATGCTCCGAAACACTCTCCAACATCATATTGGGTCTAATGGAGTACAATGGATGCTTCTGTTGTGAAACCAATTTCGCAACTTCGATACCCCAAAATAGTGCATTCATGCCTGAAACACAAGTTTTGCATCTTTATACGTGCCAAAGGTCAGCAAAATGCTCCAAAACACTCTCAAACATAATTTTTGTTCTAATGGAATGCAATGGATGCTTTTGTGGTGAAACCATTTCCGCAACTTCGGTACCCCCAAATAGTGCATTCAGGCCCGAAACGCAAGTTTTGCATATTTTTACGTCTTGAAGGTTAGCGAAATGGTTCGAAACATTCCCAACCATCATTTTGGGTCTAATGGAGTGGAATTGATGCTTTTGTTGCGAAACCAATTTCGCAACTTTGGTACCCCGGAATAGTGCATTCAGGCCCGAAACACAAGTTTTGCCTCTTTTTTCATGCCAAAGGTCAGCAAAATGCTTCGAAACAGTCCCAAACATCATTTTGCGTCTAATGGAGTAGAATGGATGCATTTGTTCCAAAATTATTTTCGCAACTTCAGTACCCCGAAATAGTGCATTCAGGCCTTAAACATAAGTTCTGCATCTTGTTACGTGCCGAAGGTCAGCAAACTGCTTTCAAACACTCCCAAACATCATTTTGCATCTCATCGAGTAGAATGGATGATTTTGTTGCGAAACCATTTTCGCAACGTACCTCGAAATAGTGCATTCAGGCCCGAAACACAAGTTTTGCATCTTTTTACGTGCCGAAGGTTAGTGAAATGCTCCGAAAGACTCCTAAACATCATTTTGGGTCTAATGGTGTCGGATGGATGCTTTTGTTGCGAAATCCTTTTGCAACTTCGGTTCCCAAAAATAGTGCATTCATGACCGAAACACAAGTTTTGCACCTTTTTACGTGCCAAAGGTCAGCAAAATGCTCCGAAACACTCTCAAACATCATTTTTCGTCTAATGGAATGCAATGGATGCTTTTGTGGCAAAACCATTTCTGCAAATTCGGTACCCCGAAATAGTGCATTCAGGCCTGAAACACAAGTTGTGCATATTTTTACGTCTCGAAGCTAAGCGAAATGGTCTGAAACACTCCCAAGCATCATTTTGGGTCTAATGGAGTGGAATTGATGCTTTTGTTGCGAAACCAATATCGCAACTTTGGTACCATTGAATAGTGCGTTCAGGCCCAAAACACAAGTTTTGCAACTTTTTACATGCCAAAGGTCAGCAAAATGCTCCGAAACACTCTCCAACATCATATCGGGTCTAATGGAGTACAATGGATGCATTTGTTGCGAAACCAATTTCGCAACTTCGATACCCCAAAATAGTACATTCATGACCGAAACACAAGTTTTGCATCTTTTTACGTGCCAAAGGTCAGCAAAATGCTCCAAAACACTCTCAAACATAATTTTTGTTCTAATGGAATGCAATGGATGCTTTTGTGGTGAAACCATTTTTGCAACTTCGGTACCCCCAAATAGTGCATTCAGGCCCGAAACGTAAGTTTTGCATATTTTTACGTCTTGAAGGTTAGCGAAATGCTCCGAAACATTCCCAAGCATCATTTTGGGTCTAATGGAGTGGAATTGATGCTTTTGTTGCGAAACCAATATCGCAACTTTGGTACCATGCAATAGTGCGTTCAGGCCCAAAACACAAGTTTTGCAACTTTTTACATGCCAAAGGTCAGCAAAATGCTCCGAAACACTCTCCAGCATCATATCGGGTCTAATGGAGTACAATGGATGCTTTTGTTGTGAAACCAATTTCGCAACTTCGATACCCCAAAATAGTGCATTCATGCCCGAAACACAAGTTTTGCATCTTTTTACGTGCCAAAGGTCAGCAAAACGCTCCAAAACACTCTCAAACATAATTTTTGTTCCAATGGAATGCAATGGATGCTTTTGTGGTGAAACCATTTCCGCAACTTCGGTACCCTCAAATAGTGCATTCAGGCCCGATACGCAAGTTTTGCATATTTTTACGTCTTGAAGGTTAGCGAAATGCTCTGAAACATTCCCAACCATCATTTTGGGTCTAATGGAGTGGAATTGATGCTTTTGTTGCGAAACCAATTTCGCAACTTTGGTACCCCAGAATAGTGCATTCAGGCCCGAAACACAAGTTTTGCCTCTTTTTTCATGCCAAAGGTCAGCAAAATGCTTCGAAACACTCCCAAACATCATTTTGCGTCTAATGGAGTAGAATGGATGCTTTTGTTGCAAAATCATTTTCGCAACTTCGGTACCCAGAAATAGTGCATTCAGGCCTGAAACATAAGTTCAGCATATTTTTACGTCTCGAAGCTAAGCGAAATGGTCTGAAACACTCCCAAGCATCATTTTGGGTCTAATGGAGTGGAATTGATTCTTTTGTTGCGAAACCAATATCGCAACTTTGGTACCATGCAATAGTGCGTTCAGGCCCAAAACACAAGTTTTGCAACTTTTTACATGCCAAAGGTCAGCAAAATGCTCCGAAACACTCTCCAACATCATATTGGGTCTAATGGAGTATAATGGATGCTTTTGTTGTGAAACCAATTTCGCAACTTCGATACCCCAAAATAGTGCATTCATGCCTGAAACACAAGTTTTGCATCTTTATACGTGCCAAAGGTCAGCAAAATGCTCCAAAACACTCTCAAACATAATTTTTGTTCTAATGGAATGCAATGGATGCTTTTGTGGTGAAACCATTTCCGCAACTTCGGTACCCCCAAATAGTGCATTCAGGCCCGAAACGCAAGTTTTGCATATTTTTACGTCATGAAGGTTAGCGAAATGCTCCGAAACATTCCCAACCATCATTTTGGGTCTAATGGAGTGGAATTGATGGTTTTGTTGCGAAACCAATTTCGCAACTTTGGTACCCCGGAATAGTGCATTCAGGCCCGAAACACAAGTTTTGCCTCTTTTTTCATGCCAAAGGTCAGCAAAATGCTTCGGAACAGTCCCAAACATCATTTTGCGTCTAATGGAGTAGAATGGATGCATTTGTTCCAAAATTATTTTCGCAACTTCAGTACCCCGAAATAGTGCATTCAGGCCTGAAACATAAGTTCTGCATCTTGTTACGTGCCGAAGGTCAGCAAACTGCTTTCAAACACTCCCAAACATCATTTTGCATCTAATCGAGTAGAATGGATGATTTTGTTGCGAAACCATTTTCGCAACGTACCTCGAAATAGTGCATTCAGGCCCGAAACACAAGTTTTGCATCTTTTTACGTGCCGAAGGTTAGTGAAATGCTCCGAAACACTCCTAAACATCATTTTGGGTCTAATGGTGTCGGATGGATGCTTTTGTTGCGAAATCATTTTGCAAGTTCGGTACCCAAAAATAGTGCATTCATGACCGAAACACAAGTTTTGCATCTTTTTACGTGCCAAAGGTCAGCAAAATGCTCCGAAACACTCTCAAGCATCATTTTTCGTCTAATGGAATGCAATGGATGCTTTTGTGGCAAAACCATTTCTGCAAATTCGGTACCCCGAAATAGTGCATTCAGGCCTGAAACACAAGTTTTGCATATTTTTACGTCTCGAAGCTAAGCGAAATGGTCTGAAACACTCCCAAGCATCATTTTGGGTCTAATGGAGTGGAATTGATGCTTTTGTTGCGAAACCAATATCGCAACTTTGGTACCATTGAATAGTGCGTTCAGGCCCAAAACACAAGTTTTGCAACTTTTTACATGCCAAAGGTCAGCAAAATGCTCCGAAACAATCTCCAACATCATATCGGGTCTAATGGAGTACAATGGATGCATTTGTTGCGAAACCAATTTCGCAACTTCGATACCCCAAAATAGTACATTCATGACCGAAACACAAGTTTTGCATCTTTTTACGTGCCAAAGGTCAGCAAAATGCTCCAAAACACTCTCAAACATAATTTTTGTTCTAATGGAATGCAATGGATGCTTTTGTGGTGAAACCATTTCTGCAACTTCGGTACCCCCAAATAGTGCATTCAGGCCCGAAACGTAAGTTTTGCATATTTTTACGTCTTGAAGGTTAGCGAAATGCTCCGAAACATTCCCAAGCATCATTTTGGGTCTAATGGAGTGGAATTGATGCTTTTGTTGCGAAACCAATATCGCAACTTTGGTACCATGCAATAGTGCGTTCAGGCCCAAAACACAAGTTTTGCAACTTTTTACATGCCAAAGGTCAGCAAAATGCTCCGAAACACTCTCCAACATCATATTGGGTCTAATGGAGTACAATGGATGCTTTTGTTGTGAAACCAATTTCGCAACTTCGATACCCCAAAATAGTGCATTCATGCCCGAAACACAAGTTTTGCATCTTTATACGTGCCAAAGGTCAGCAAAATGCTCCAAAACACTCTCAAACATAATTTTTGTTCTAATGGAATGCAATGGATGCTTTTGTGGTGAAACCATTTCCGCAACTTCGGTACCCCCAAATAGTGCATTCAGGCCCGAAACGCAAGTTTTGCATATTTTTACGTCATGAAGGTTAGCGAAATGCTCCGAAACATTCCCAACCATCATTTTGGGTCTAATGGAGTGGAATTGATGGTTTTGTTGCGAAACCAATTTCGCAACTTTGGTACCCCGGAATAGTGCATTCAGGCCCGAAACACAAGTTTTGCCTCTTTTTTCATGCCAAAGGTCAGCAAAATGCTTCGGAACAGTCCCAAACATCATTTTGCGTCTAATGGAGTAGAATGGATGCATTTGTTCCAAAATTATTTTCGCAACTTCAGTACCCCGAAATAGTGCATTCAGGCCTGAAACATAAGTTCTGCATCTTGTTACGTGCCGAAGGTCAGCAAACTGCTTTCAAACACTCCCAAACATCATTTTGCATCTAATCGAGTAGAATGGATGATTTTGTTGCGAAACCATTTTCGCAACGTACCTCGAAATAGTGCATTCAGGCCCGAAACACAAGTTTTGCATCTTTTTACGTGCCGAAGGTTAGTGAAATGCTCCGAAACACTCCTAAACATCATTTTGGGTCTAATGGTGTCGGATGGATGCTTTTGTTGCGAAATCATTTTGCAAGTTCGGTACCCAAAAATAGTGCATTCATGACCGAAACACAAGTTTTGCATCTTTTTACGTGCCAAAGGTCAGCAAAATGCTCCGAAACACTCTCAAGCATCATTTTTCGTCTAATGGAATGCAATGGATGCTTTTGTGGCAAAACCATTTCTGCAAATTCGGTACCCCGAAATAGTGCATTCAGGCCTGAAACACAAGTTTTGCATATTTTTACGTCTCGAAGCTAAGCGAAATGGTCTGAAACACTCCCAAGCATCATTTTGGGTCTAATGGAGTGGAATTGATGCTTTTGTTGCGAAACCAATATCGCAACTTTGGTACCATTGAATAGTGCGTTCAGGCCCAAAACACAAGTTTTGCAACTTTTTACATGCCAAAGGTCAGCAAAATGCTCCGAAACAATCTCCAACATCATATCGGGTCTAATGGAGTACAATGGATGCATTTGTTGCGAAACCAATTTCGCAACTTCGATACCCCAAAATAGTACATTCATGACCGAAACACAAGTTTTGCATCTTTTTACGTGCCAAAGGTCAGCAAAATGCTCCAAAACACTCTCAAACATAATTTTTGTTCTAATGGAATGCAATGGATGCTTTTGTGGTGAAACCATTTCTGCAACTTCGGTACCCCCAAATAGTGCATTCAGGCCCGAAACGTAAGTTTTGCATATTTTTACGTCTTGAAGGTTAGCGAAATGCTCCGAAACATTCCCAAGCATCATTTTGGGTCTAATGGAGTGGAATTGATGCTTTTGTTGCGAAACCAATATCGCAACTTTGGTACCATGCAATAGTGCGTTCAGGCCCAAAACACAAGTTTTGCAACTTTTTACATGCCAAAGGTCAGCAAAATGCTCCGAAACACTCTCCAACATCATATTGGGTCTAATGGAGTACAATGGATGCTTTTGTTGTGAAACCAATTTCGCAACTTCGATACCCCAAAATAGTGCATTCATGCCCGAAACACAAGTTTTGCATCTTTATACGTGCCAAAGGTCAGCAAAATGCTCCAAAACACTCTCAAACATAATTTTTGTTCTAATGGAATGCAATGGATGCTTTTGTGGTGAAACCATTTCCGCAACTTCGGTACCCCCAAATAGTGCATTCAGGCCCGAAACGCAAGTTTTGCATATTTTTACGTCATGAAGGTTAGCGAAATGCTCCGAAACATTCCCAACCATCATTTTGGGTCTAATGGAGTGGAATTGATGCTTTTGTTGCGAAACCAATTTCGCAACTTTGGTACCCCGGAATAGTGCATTCAGGCCCGAAACACAAGTTTTGCCTCTTTTTTCATGCCAAAGGTCAGCAAAATGCTTCGGAACAGTCCCAAACATCATTTTGCGTCTAATGGAGTAGAATGGATGCATTTGTTCCAAAATTATTTTCGCAACTTCAGTACCCCGAAATAGTGCATTCAGGCCTGAAACATAAGTTCTGCATCTTGTTACGTGCCGAAGGTCAGCAAACTGCTTTCAAACACTCCCAAACATCATTTTGCATCTAATCGAGTAGAATGGATGATTTTGTTGCGAAACCATTTTCGCAACGTACCTCGAAATAGTGCATTCAGGCCCGAAACACAAGTTTTGCATCTTTTTACGTGCCGAAGGTTAGTGAAATGCTCCGAAACACTCCTAAACATCATTTTGGGTCTAATGGTGTCGGATGGATGCTTTTGTTGCGAAATCATTTTGCAACTTCGGTACCCAAAAATAGTGCATTCATGACCGAAACACGAGTTTTGCATCTTTTTACGTGCCAAATGTCAGCAAAATGCTCCGAAACACTCTCAAGCATCATTTTTCGTCTAATGGAATGCAATGGATGCTTTTGTGGCAAAACCATTTCTGCAAATTCGGTACCCCGTAATAGTGCATTCAGGCCTGAAACACAAGTTTTGCATATTTTTACGTCTCGAAGCTAAGCGAAATGGTCTGAAACACTCCCAAGCATCATTTTGGGTCTAATGGAGTGGAATTGATGCTTTTGTTGCGAAACCAATATCGCAACTTTGGTACCATTGAATAGTGCGTTCAGGCCCAAAACACAAGTTTTGCAACTTTTTACATGCCAAAGGTCAGCAAAATGCTCCGAAACACTCTCCAACATCATATCGGGTCTAATGGAGTACAATGGATGCATTTGTTGCGAAACCAATTTCGCAACTTCGGTACCCCAAAATAGTGCATTCATGACCGAAACACAAGTTTTGCATCTTTTTACGTGCCAAAGGTCAGCAAAATGCTCCAAAACACTCTCAAACATAATTTTTGTTCTAATGGAATGCAATGGATGCTTTTGTGGTGAAACCATTTCTGCAACTTCGGTACCCCCAAATAGTGCATTCAGGCCCGAAACGTAAGTTTTGCATATTTTTACGTCTTGAAGGTTAGCGAAATGCTCCGAAACATTCCCAACCATCATTTTGGGTCTAATGGAGTGGAATTGATGCTTTTGTTGCGAAACCAATATCGCAACTTTGGTACCATGCAATAGTGCGTTCAGGCCCAAAACACAAGTTTTGCAACTTTTTACATGCCAAAGGTCAGCAAAATGCTCCGAAACACTCTCCAACATCATATTGGGTCTAATGGAGTACAATGGATGCTTTTGTTGTGAAACCAATTTCGCAACTTCGATACCCCAAAATAGTGCATTCATGCCCGAAACACAAGTTTTGCATCTTTATACGTGCCAAAGGTCAGCAAAATGCTCCAAAACACTCTCAAACATAATTTTTGTTCTAATGGAATGCAATGGATGCTTTTGTGGTGAAACCATTTCCGCAACTTCGGTACCCCCAAATAGTGCATTCAGGCCCGAAACGCAAGTTTTGCATATTTTTACGTCATGAAGGTTAGCGAAATGCTCCGAAACATTCCCAACCATCATTTTGGGTCTAATGGAGTGGAATTGATGCTTTTGTTGCGAAACCAATTTCGCAACTTTGGTACCCCGGAATAGTGCATTCAGGCCCGAAACACAAGTTTTGCCTCTTTTTTCATGCCAAAGGTCAGCAAAATGCTTCGAAACAGTCCCAAACATCATTTTGCGTCTAATGGAGTAGAATGGATGCATTTGTTCCAAAATTATTTTCGCAACTTCAGTACCCCGAAATAGTGCATTCAGGCCTGAAACATAAGTTCTGCATCTTGTTACGTGCCGAAGGTCAGCAAACTGCTTTCAAACACTCCCAAACATCATTTTGCATCTAATCGAGTAGAATGGATGATTTTGTTGCGAAACCATTTTCGCAACGTACCTAGAAATAGTGCATTCAGGCCCGAAACACAAGTTTTGCATCTTTTTACGTGCCGAAGGTTAGTGAAATGCTCCGAAACACTCCTAAACATCATTTTGGGTCTAATGGTGTCGGATGGATGCTTTTGTTGCGAAATCATTTTGCAACTTCGGTACCCCCAAATAGTGCATTCAGGCCCGAAACGTAAGTTTTGCATATTTTTACGTCTTGAAGGTTAGCGAAATGCTCCGAAACATTCCCAACCATCATTTTGGGTCTAATGGAGTGGAATTGATGCTTTTGTTGCGAAACCAATATCGCAACTTTGGTACCATGCAATAGTGCGTTCAGGCCCAAAACACAAGTTTTGCAACTTTTTACATGCCAAAGGTCAGCAAAATGCTCCGAAACACTCTCCAACATCATATTGGGTCTAATGGAGTACAATGGATGCTTTTGTTGTGAAACCAATTTCGCAACTTCGATACCCCAAAATAGTGCATTCATGCCCGAAACACAAGTTTTGCATCTTTATACGTGCCAAAGGTCAGCAAAATGCTCCAAAACACTCTCAAACATAATTTTTGTTCTAATGGAATGCAATGGATGCTTTTGTGGTGAAACCATTTCCGCAACTTCGGTACCCCCAAATAGTGCATTCAGGCTCGAAACGCAAGTTTTGCATATTTTTACGTCATGAAGGTTAGCGAAATGCTCCGAAACATTCCCAACCATCATTTTGGGTCTAATGGAGTGGAATTGATGCTTTTGTTGCGAAACCAATTTCGCAACTTTGGTACCCCGGAATAGTGCATTCAGGCCCGAAACACAAGTTTTGCCTCTTTTTTCATGCCAAAGGTCAGCAAAATGCTTCGAAACAGTCCCAAACATCATTTTGCGTCTAATGGAGTAGAATGGATGCATTTGTTCCAAAATTATTTTCGCAACTTCAGTACCCCGAAATAGTGCATTCAGGCCTGAAACATAAGTTCTGCATCTTGTTACGTGCCGAAGGTCAGCAAACTGCTTTCAAACACTCCCAAACATCATTTTGCATCTAATCGAGTAGAATGGATGATTTTGTTGCGAAACCATTTTCGCAACGTACCTCGAAATAGTGCATTCAGGCCCGAAACACAAGTTTTGCATCTTTTTACGTGCCGAAGGTTAGTGAAATGCTCCGAAACACTCCTAAACATCATTTTGGGTCTAATGGTGTCGGATGGATGCTTTTGTTGCGAAATCATTTTGCAACTTCGGTACCCAAAAATAGTGCATTCATGACCGAAACACGAGTTTTGCATCTTTTTACGTGCCAAATGTCAGCAAAATGCTCCGAAACACTCTCAAGCATCATTTTTCGTCTAATGGAATGCAATGGATGCTTTTGTGGCAAAACCATTTCTGCAAATTCGGTACCCCGAAATAGTGCATTCAGGCCTGAAACACAAGTTTTGCATATTTTTACGTCTCGAAGCTAAGCGAAATGGTCTGAAACACTCCCAAGCATCATTTTGGGTCTAATGGAGTGGAATTGATGCTTTTGTTGCGAAACCAATATCGCAACTTTGGTACCATTGAATAGTGCGTTCAGGCCCAAAACACAAGTTTTGCAACTTTTTACATGCCAAAGGTCAGCAAAATGCTCCGAAACACTCTCCAACATCATATCGGGTCTAATGGAGTACAATGGATGCATTTGTTGCGAAACCAATTTCGCAACTTCGGTACCCCAAAATAGTGCATTCATGACCGAAACACAAGTTTTGCATCTTTTTACGTGCCAAAGGTCAGCAAAATGCTCCAAAACACTCTCAAACATAATTTTTGTTCTAATGGAATGCAATGGATGCTTTTGTGGTGAAACCATTTCTGCAACTTCGGTACCCCCAAATAGTGCATTCAGGCCCGAAACGTAAGTTTTGCATATTTTTACGTCTTGAAGGTTAGCGAAATGCTCCGAAACATTCCCAACCATCATTTTGGGTCTAATGGAGTGGAATTGATGCTTTTGTTGCGAAACCAATATCGCAACTTTGGTACCATGCAATAGTGCGTTCAGGCCCAAAACACAAGTTTTGCAACTTTTTACATGCCAAAGGTCAGCAAAATGCTCCGAAACACTCTCCAACATCATATTGGGTCTAATGGAGTACAATGGATGCTTTTGTTGTGAAACCAATTTCGCAACTTCGATACCCCAAAATAGTGCATTCATGCCCGAAACACAAGTTTTGCATCTTTATACGTGCCAAAGGTCAGCAAAATGCTCCAAAACACTCTCAAACATAATTTTTGTTCTAATGGAATGCAATGGATGCTTTTGTGGTGAAACCATTTCCGCAACTTCGGTACCCCCAAATAGTGCATTCAGGCCCGAAACGCAAGTTTTGCATATTTTTACGTCATGAAGGTTAGCGAAATGCTCCGAAACATTCCCAACCATCATTTTGGGTCTAATGGAGTGGAATTGATGCTTTTGTTGCGAAACCAATTTCGCAACTTTGGTACCCCGGAATAGTGCATTCAGGCCCGAAACACAAGTTTTGCCTCTTTTTTCATGCCAAAGGTCAGCAAAATGCTTCGAAACAGTCCCAAACATCATTTTGCGTCTAATGGAGTAGAATGGATGCATTTGTTCCAAAATTATTTTCGCAACTTCAGTACCCCGAAATAGTGCATTCAGGCCTGAAACATAAGTTCTGCATCTTGTTACGTGCCGAAGGTCAGCAAACTGCTTTCAAACACTCCCAAACATCATTTTGCATCTAATCGAGTAGAATGGATGATTTTGTTGCGAAACCATTTTCGCAACGTACCTCGAAATAGTGCATTCAGGCCCGAAACACAAGTTTTGCATCTTTTTACGTGCCGAAGGTTAGTGAAATGCTCCGAAACACTCCTAAACATCATTTTGGGTCTAATGGTGTCGGATGGATGCTTTTGTTGCGAAATCATTTTGCAACTTCGGTACCCAAAAATAGTGCATTCATGACCGAAACACGAGTTTTGCATCTTTTTACGTGCCAAATGTCAGCAAAATGCTCCGAAACACTCTCAAGCATCATTTTTCGTCTAATGGAATGCAATGGATGCTTTTGTGGCAAAACCATTTCTGCAAATTCGGTACCCCGAAATAGTGCATTCAGGCCTGAAACACAAGTTTTGCATATTTTTACGTCTCGAAGCTAAGCGAAATGGTCTGAAACACTCCCAAGCATCATTTTGGGTCTAATGGAGTGGAATTGATGCTTTTGTTGCGAAACCAATATCGCAACTTTGGTACCATTGAATAGTGCGTTCAGGCCCAAAACACAAGTTTTGCAACTTTTTACATGCCAAAGGTCAGCAAAATGCTCCGAAACACTCTCCAACATCATATCGGGTCTAATGGAGTACAATGGATGCATTTGTTGCGAAACCAATTTCGCAACTTCGGTACCCCAAAATAGTGCATTCATGACCGAAACACAAGTTTTGCATCTTTTTACGTGCCAAAGGTCAGCAAAATGCTCCAAAACACTCTCAAACATAATTTTTGTTCTAATGGAATGCAATGGATGCTTTTGTGGTGAAACCATTTCTGCAACTTCGGTAACCCCAAATAGTGCATTCAGGCCCGAAACGTAAGTTTTGCATATTTTTACGTCTTGAAGGTTAGCGAAATGCTCCGAAACATTCCCAACCATCATTTTGGGTCTAATGGAGTGGAATTGATGCTTTTGTTGCGAAACCAATATCGCAACTTTGGTACCATGCAATAGTGCGTTCAGGCCCAAAACACAAGTTTTGCAACTTTTTACATGCCAAAGGTCAGCAAAATGCTCCGAAACACTCTCCAACATCATATTGGGTCTAATGGAGTACAATGGATGCTTTTGTTGTGAAACCAATTTCGCAACTTCGATACCCCAAAATAGTGCATTCATGCCCGAAACACAAGTTTTGCATCTTTATACGTGCCAAAGGTCAGCAAAATGCTCCAAAACACTCTCAAACATAATTTTTGTTCTAATGGAATGCAATGGATGCTTTTGTGGTGAAACCATTTCCGCAACTTCGGTACCCCCAAATAGTGCATTCAGGCCCGAAACGCAAGTTTTGCATATTTTTACGTCATGAAGGTTAGCGAAATGCTCCGAAACATTCCCAACCATCATTTTGGGTCTAATGGAGTGGAATTGATGCTTTTGTTGCGAAACCAATTTCGCAACTTTGGTACCCCGGAATAGTGCATTCAGGCCCGAAACACAAGTTTTGCCTCTTTTTTCATGCCAAAGGTCAGCAAAATGCTTCGAAACAGTCCCAAACATCATTTTGCGTCTAATGGAGTAGAATGGATGCATTTGTTCCAAAATTATTTTCGTAACTTCAGTACCCCGAAATAGTGCATTCAGGCCTGAAACATAAGTTCTGCATCTTGTTACGTGCCGAAGGTCAGCAAACTGCTTTCAAACACTCCCAAACATCATTTTGCATCTAATCGAGTAGAATGGATGATTTTGTTGCGAAACCATTTTCGCAACGTACCTCGAAATAGTGCATTCAGGCCCGAAACACAAGTTTTGCATCTTTTTACGTGCCGAAGGTTAGTGAAATGCTCCGAAACACTCCTAAACATCATTTTGGGTCTAATGGTGTCGGATGGATGCTTTTGTTGCGAAATCATTTTGCAACTTCGGTACCCAAAAATAGTGCATTCATGACCGAAACACGAGTTTTGCATCTTTTTACGTGCCAAATGTCAGCAAAATGCTCCGAAACACTCTCAAGCATCATTTTTCGTCTAATGGAATGCAATGGATGCTTTTGTGGCAAAACCATTTCTGCAAATTCGGTACCCCGAAATAGTGCATTCAGGCCTGAAACACAAGTTTTGCATATTTTTACGTCTCGAAGCTAAGCGAAATGGTCTGAAACACTCCCAAGCATCATTTTGGGTCTAATGGAGTGGAATTGATGCTTTTGTTGCGAAACCAATATCGCAACTTTGGTACCATTGAATAGTGCGTTCAGGCCCAAAACACAAGTTTTGCAACTTTTTACATGCCAAAGGTCAGCAAAATGCTCCGAAACACTCTCCAACATCATATCGGGTCTAATGGAGTACAATGGATGCATTTGTTGCGAAACCAATTTCGCAACTTCGGTACCCCAAAATAGTGCATTCATGACCGAAACACAAGTTTTGCATCTTTTTACGTGCCAAAGGTCAGCAAAATGCTCCAAAACACTCTCAAACATAATTTTTGTTCTAATGGAATGCAATGGATGCTTTTGTGGTGAAACCATTTCTGCAACTTCGGTACCCCCAAATAGTGCATTCAGGCCCGAAACGTAAGTTTTGCATATTTTTACGTCTTGAAGGTTAGCGAAATGCTCCGAAACATTCCCAACCATCATTTTGGGTCTAATGGAGTGGAATTGATGCTTTTGTTGCGAAACCAATATCGCAACTTTGGTACCATGCAATAGTGCGTTCAGGCCCAAAACACAAGTTTTGCAACTTTTTACATGCCAAAGGTCAGCAAAATGCTCCGAAACACTCTCCAACATCATATTGGGTCTAATGGAGTACAATGGATGCTTTTGTTGTGAAACCAATTTCGCAACTTCGATACCCCAAAATAGTGCATTCATGCCCGAAACACAAGTTTTGCATCTTTATACGTGCCAAAGGTCAGCAAAATGCTCCAAAACACTCTCAAACATAATTTTTGTTCTAATGGAATGCAATGGATGCTTTTGTGGTGAAACCATTTCCGCAACTTCGGTACCCCCAAATAGTGCATTCAGGCCCGAAACGCAAGTTTTGCATATTTTTACGTCATGAAGGTTAGCGAAATGCTCCGAAACATTCCCAACCATCATTTTGGGTCTAATGGAGTGGAATTGATGCTTTTGTTGCGAAACCAATTTCGCAACTTTGGTACCCCGGAATAGTGCATTCAGGCCCGAAACACAAGTTTTGCCTCTTTTTTCATGCCAAAGGTCAGCAAAATGCTTCGAAACAGTCCCAAACATCATTTTGCGTCTAATGGAGTAGAATGGATGCATTTGTTCCAAAATTATTTTCGCAACTTCAGTACCCCGAAATAGTGCATTCAGGCCTGAAACATAAGTTCTGCATCTTGTTACGTGCCGAAGGTCAGCAAACTGCTTTCAAACACTCCCAAACATCATTTTGCATCTAATCGAGTAGAATGGATGATTTTGTTGCGAAACCATTTTCGCAACGTACCTCGAAATAGTGCATTCAGGCCCGAAACACAAGTTTTGCATCTTTTTACGTGCCGAAGGTTAGTGAAATGCTCCGAAACACTCCTAAACATCATTTTGGGTCTAATGGTGTCGGATGGATGCTTTTGTTGCGAAATCATTTTGCAACTTCGGTACCCAAAAATAGTGCATTCATGACCGAAACACGAGTTTTGCATCTTTTTACGTGCCAAATGTCAGCAAAATGCTCCGAAACACTCTCAAGCATCATTTTTCGTCTAATGGAATGCAATGGATGCTTTTGTGGCAAAACCATTTCTGCAAATTCGGTACCCCGAAATAGTGCATTCAGGCCTGAAACACAAGTTTTGCATATTTTTACGTCTCGAAGCTAAGCGAAATGGTCTGAAACACTCCCAAGCATCATTTTGGGTCTAATGGAGTGGAATTGATGCTTTTGTTGCGAAACCAATATCGCAACTTTGGTACCATTGAATAGTGCGTTCAGGCCCAAAACACAAGTTTTGCAACTTTTTACATGCCAAAGGTCAGCAAAATGCTCCGAAACACTCTCCAACATCATATCGGGTCTAATGGAGTACAATGGATGCATTTGTTGCGAAACCAATTTCGCAACTTCGGTACCCCAAAATAGTGCATTCATGACCGAAACACAAGTTTTGCATCTTTTTACGTGCCAAAGGTCAGCAAAATGCTCCAAAACACTCTCAAACATAATTTTTGTTCTAATGGAATGCAATGGATGCTTTTGTGGTGAAACCATTTCTGCAACTTCGGTAACCCCAAATAGTGCATTCAGGCCCGAAACGTAAGTTTTGCATATTTTTACGTCTTGAAGGTTAGCGAAATGCTCCGAAACATTCCCAACCATCATTTTGGGTCTAATGG
Source organism: Cenchrus fungigraminus (assembly GCA_036936925.1). Taxonomy (NCBI): domain Eukaryota; kingdom Viridiplantae; phylum Streptophyta; class Magnoliopsida; order Poales; family Poaceae; genus Cenchrus; species Cenchrus fungigraminus. Next base: position 38,245 of record JAQONI010000093.1, read on the forward strand.
AGTGGAATTGATGCTTTTGTTGCGAAACCAATATCGCAACTTTGGTACCATGCAATAGTGCGTTCAGGCCCAAAACACAAGTTTTGCAACTTTTTACATGCCAAAGGTCAGCAAAATGCTCCGAAACACTCTCCAACATCATATTGGGTCTAATGGAGTACAATGGATGCTTTTGTTGTGAAACCAATTTCGCAACTTCGATACCCCAAAATAGTGCATTCATGCCCGAAACACAAGTTTTGCATCTTTATACGTGCCAAAGGTCAGCAAAATGCTCCAAAACACTCTCAAACATAATTTTTGTTCTAATGGAATGCAATGGATGCTTTTGTGGTGAAACCATTTCCGCAACTTCGGTACCCCCAAATAGTGCATTCAGGCCCGAAACGCAAGTTTTGCATATTTTTACGTCATGAAGGTTAGCGAAATGCTCCGAAACATTCCCAACCATCATTTTGGGTCTAATGGAGTGGAATTGATGCTTTTGTTGCGAAACCAATTTCGCAACTTTGGTACCCCGGAATAGTGCATTCAGGCCCGAAACACAAGTTTTGCCTCTTTTTTCATGCCAAAGGTCAGCAAAATGCTTCGAAACAGTCCCAAACATCATTTTGCGTCTAATGGAGTAGAATGGATGCATTTGTTCCAAAATTATTTTCGTAACTTCAGTACCCCGAAATAGTGCATTCAGGCCTGAAACATAAGTTCTGCATCTTGTTACGTGCCGAAGGTCAGCAAACTGCTTTCAAACACTCCCAAACATCATTTTGCATCTAATCGAGTAGAATGGATGATTTTGTTGCGAAACCATTTTCGCAACGTACCTCGAAATAGTGCATTCAGGCCCGAAACACAAGTTTTGCATCTTTTTACGTGCCGAAGGTTAGTGAAATGCTCCGAAACACTCCTAAACATCATTTTGGGTCTAATGGTGTCGGATGGATGCTTTTGTTGCGAAATCATTTTGCAACTTCGGTACCCCCAAATAGTGCATTCAGGCCCGAAACGTAAGTTTTGCATATTTTTACGTCTTGAAGGTTAGCGAAATGCTCCGAAACATTCCCAACCATCATTTTGGGTCTAATGGAGTGGAATTGATGCTTTTGTTGCGAAACCAATATCGCAACTTTGGTACCATGCAATAGTGCGTTCAGGCCCAAAACACAAGTTTTGCAACTTTTTACATGCCAAAGGTCAGCAAAATGCTCCGAAACACTCTCCAACATCATATTGGGTCTAATGGAGTACAATGGATGCTTTTGTTGTGAAACCAATTTCGCAACTTCGATACCCCAAAATAGTGCATTCATGCCCGAAACACAAGTTTTGCATCTTTATACGTGCCAAAGGTCAGCAAAATGCTCCAAAACACTCTCAAACATAATTTTTGTTCTAATGGAATGCAATGGATGCTTTTGTGGTGAAACCATTTCCGCAACTTCGGTACCCCCAAATAGTGCATTCAGGCCCGAAACGCAAGTTTTGCATATTTTTACGTCATGAAGGTTAGCGAAATGCTCCGAAACATTCCCAACCATCATTTTGGGTCTAATGGAGTGGAATTGATGCTTTTGTTGCGAAACCAATTTCGCAACTTTGGTACCCCGGAATAGTGCATTCAGGCCCGAAACACAAGTTTTGCCTCTTTTTTCATGCCAAAGGTCAGCAAAATGCTTCGAAACAGTCCCAAACATCATTTTGCGTCTAATGGAGTAGAATGGATGCATTTGTTCCAAAATTATTTTCGCAACTTCAGTACCCCGAAATAGTGCATTCAGGCCTGAAACATAAGTTCTGCATCTTGTTACGTGCCGAAGGTCAGCAAACTGCTTTCAAACACTCCCAAACATCATTTTGCATCTAATCGAGTAGAATGGATGATTTTGTTGCGAAACCATTTTCGCAACGTACCTCGAAATAGTGCATTCAGGCCCGAAACACAAGTTTTGCATCTTTTTACGTGCCGAAGGTTAGTGAAATGCTCCGAAACACTCCTAAACATCATTTTGGGTCTAATGGTGTCGGATGGATGCTTTTGTTGCGAAATCATTTTGCAACTTCGGTACCCAAAAATAGTGCATTCATGACCGAAACACGAGTTTTGCATCTTTTTACGTGCCAAATGTCAGCAAAATGCTCCGAAACACTCTCAAGCATCATTTTTCGTCTAATGGAATGCAATGGATGCTTTTGTGGCAAAACCATTTCTGCAAATTCGGTACCCCGAAATAGTGCATTCAGGCCTGAAACACAAGTTTTGCATATTTTTACGTCTCGAAGCTAAGCGAAATGGTCTGAAACACTCCCAAGCATCATTTTGGGTCTAATGGAGTGGAATTGATGCTTTTGTTGCGAAACCAATATCGCAACTTTGGTACCATTGAATAGTGCGTTCAGGCCCAAAACACAAGTTTTGCAACTTTTTACATGCCAAAGGTCAGCAAAATGCTCCGAAACACTCTCCAACATCATATCGGGTCTAATGGAGTACAATGGATGCATTTGTTGCGAAACCAATTTCGCAACTTCGGTACCCCAAAATAGTGCATTCATGACCGAAACACAAGTTTTGCATCTTTTTACGTGCCAAAGGTCAGCAAAATGCTCCAAAACACTCTCAAACATAATTTTTGTTCTAATGGAATGCAATGGATGCTTTTGTGGTGAAACCATTTCTGCAACTTCGGTACCCCCAAATAGTGCATTCAGGCCCGAAACGTAAGTTTTGCATATTTTTACGTCTTGAAGGTTAGCGAAATGCTCCGAAACATTCCCAACCATCATTTTGGGTCTAATGGAGTGGAATTGATGCTTTTGTTGCGAAACCAATATCGCAACTTTGGTACCATGCAATAGTGCGTTCAGGCCCAAAACACAAGTTTTGCAACTTTTTACATGCCAAAGGTCAGCAAAATGCTCCGAAACACTCTCCAACATCATATTGGGTCTAATGGAGTACAATGGATGCTTTTGTTGTGAAACCAATTTCGCAACTTCGATACCCCAAAATAGTGCATTCATGCCCGAAACACAAGTTTTGCATCTTTATACGTGCCAAAGGTCAGCAAAATGCTCCAAAACACTCTCAAACATAATTTTTGTTCTAATGGAATGCAATGGATGCTTTTGTGGTGAAACCATTTCCGCAACTTCGGTACCCCCAAATAGTGCATTCAGGCCCGAAACGCAAGTTTTGCATATTTTTACGTCATGAAGGTTAGCGAAATGCTCCGAAACATTCCCAACCATCATTTTGGGTCTAATGGAGTGGAATTGATGCTTTTGTTGCGAAACCAATTTCGCAACTTTGGTACCCCGGAATAGTGCATTCAGGCCCGAAACACAAGTTTTGCCTCTTTTTTCATGCCAAAGGTCAGCAAAATGCTTCGAAACAGTCCCAAACATCATTTTGCGTCTAATGGAGTAGAATGGATGCATTTGTTCCAAAATTATTTTCGCAACTTCAGTACCCCGAAATAGTGCATTCAGGCCTGAAACATAAGTTCTGCATCTTGTTACGTGCCGAAGGTCAGCAAACTGCTTTCAAACACTCCCAAACATCATTTTGCATCTAATCGAGTAGAATGGATGATTTTGTTGCGAAACCATTTTCGCAACGTACCTCGAAATAGTGCATTCAGGCCCGAAACACAAGTTTTGCATCTTTTTACGTGCCGAAGGTTAGTGAAATGCTCCGAAACACTCCTAAACATCATTTTGGGTCTAATGGTGTCGGATGGATGCTTTTGTTGCGAAATCATTTTGCAACTTCGGTACCCAAAAATAGTGCATTCATGACCGAAACACGAGTTTTGCATCTTTTTACGTGCCAAATGTCAGCAAAATGCTCCGAAACACTCTCAAGCATCATTTTTCGTCTAATGGAATGCAATGGATGCTTTTGTGGCAAAACCATTTCTGCAAATTCGGTACCCCGAAATAGTGCATTCAGGCCTGAAACACAAGTTTTGCATATTTTTACGTCTCGAAGCTAAGCGAAATGGTCTGAAACACTCCCAAGCATCATTTTGGGTCTAATGGAGTGGAATTGATGCTTTTGTTGCGAAACCAATATCGCAACTTTGGTACCATTGAATAGTGCGTTCAGGCCCAAAACACAAGTTTTGCAACTTTTTACATGCCAAAGGTCAGCAAAATGCTCCGAAACACTCTCCAACATCATATCGGGTCTAATGGAGTACAATGGATGCATTTGTTGCGAAACCAATTTCGCAACTTCGGTACCCCAAAATAGTGCATTCATGACCGAAACACAAGTTTTGCATCTTTTTACGTGCCAAAGGTCAGCAAAATGCTCCAAAACACTCTCAAACATAATTTTTGTTCTAATGGAATGCAATGGATGCTTTTGTGGTGAAACCATTTCTGCAACTTCGGTACCCCCAAATAGTGCATTCAGGCCCGAAACGTAAGTTTTGCATATTTTTACGTCTTGAAGGTTAGCGAAATGCTCCGAAACATTCCCAACCATCATTTTGGGTCTAATGGAGTGGAATTGATGCTTTTGTTGCGAAACCAATATCGCAACTTTGGTACCATGCAATAGTGCGTTCAGGCCCAAAACACAAGTTTTGCAACTTTTTACATGCCAAAGGTCAGCAAAATGCTCCGAAACACTCTCCAACATCATATTGGGTCTAATGGAGTACAATGGATGCTTTTGTTGTGAAACCAATTTCGCAACTTCGATACCCCAAAATAGTGCATTCATGCCCGAAACACAAGTTTTGCATCTTTATACGTGCCAAAGGTCAGCAAAATGCTCCAAAACACTCTCAAACATAATTTTTGTTCTAATGGAATGCAATGGATGCTTTTGTGGTGAAACCATTTCCGCAACTTCGGTACCCCCAAATAGTGCATTCAGGCCCGAAACGCAAGTTTTGCATATTTTTACGTCATGAAGGTTAGCGAAATGCTCCGAAACATTCCCAACCATCATTTTGGGTCTAATGGAGTGGAATTGATGCTTTTGTTGCGAAACCAATTTCGCAACTTTGGTACCCCGGAATAGTGCATTCAGGCCCGAAACACAAGTTTTGCCTCTTTTTTCATGCCAAAGGTCAGCAAAATGCTTCGAAACAGTCCCAAACATCATTTTGCGTCTAATGGAGTAGAATGGATGCATTTGTTCCAAAATTATTTTCGCAACTTCAGTACCCCGAAATAGTGCATTCAGGCCTGAAACATAAGTTCTGCATCTTGTTACGTGCCGAAGGTCAGCAAACTGCTTTCAAACACTCCCAAACATCATTTTGCATCTAATCGAGTAGAATGGATGATTTTGTTGCGAAACCATTTTCGCAACGTACCTCGAAATAGTGCATTCAGGCCCGAAACACAAGTTTTGCATCTTTTTACGTGCCGAAGGTTAGTGAAATGCTCCGAAACACTCCTAAACATCATTTTGGGTCTAATGGTGTCGGATGGATGCTTTTGTTGCGAAATCATTTTGCAACTTCGGTACCCAAAAATAGTGCATTCATGACCGAAACACGAGTTTTGCATCTTTTTACGTGCCAAATGTCAGCAAAATGCTCCGAAACACTCTCAAGCATCATTTTTCGTCTAATGGAATGCAATGGATGCTTTTGTGGCAAAACCATTTCTGCAAATTCGGTACCCCGAAATAGTGCATTCAGGCCTGAAACACAAGTTTTGCATATTTTTACGTCTCGAAGCTAAGCGAAATGGTCTGAAACACTCCCAAGCATCATTTTGGGTCTAATGGAGTGGAATTGATGCTTTTGTTGCGAAACCAATATCGCAACTTTGGTACCATTGAATAGTGCGTTCAGGCCCAAAACACAAGTTTTGCAACTTTTTACATGCCAAAGGTCAGCAAAATGCTCCGAAACACTCTCCAACATCATATCGGGTCTAATGGAGTACAATGGATGCATTTGTTGCGAAACCAATTTCGCAACTTCGGTACCCCAAAATAGTGCATTCATGACCGAAACACAAGTTTTGCATCTTTTTACGTGCCAAAGGTCAGCAAAATGCTCCAAAACACTCTCAAACATAATTTTTGTTCTAATGGAATGCAATGGATGCTTTTGTGGTGAAACCATTTCTGCAACTTCGGTACCCCCAAATAGTGCATTCAGGCCCGAAACGTAAGTTTTGCATATTTTTACGTCTTGAAGGTTAGCGAAATGCTCCGAAACATTCCCAACCATCATTTTGGGTCTAATGGAGTGGAATTGATGCTTTTGTTGCGAAACCAATATCGCAACTTTGGTACCATGCAATAGTGCGTTCAGGCCCAAAACACAAGTTTTGCAACTTTTTACATGCCAAAGGTCAGCAAAATGCTCCGAAACACTCTCCAACATCATATTGGGTCTAATGGAGTACAATGGATGCTTTTGTTGTGAAACCAATTTCGCAACTTCGATACCCCAAAATAGTGCATTCATGCCCGAAACACAAGTTTTGCATCTTTATACGTGCCAAAGGTCAGCAAAATGCTCCAAAACACTCTCAAACATAATTTTTGTTCTAATGGAATGCAATGGATGCTTTTGTGGTGAAACCATTTCCGCAACTTCGGTACCCCCAAATAGTGCATTCAGGCCCGAAACGCAAGTTTTGCATATTTTTACGTCATGAAGGTTAGCGAAATGCTCCGAAACATTCCCAACCATCATTTTGGGTCTAATGGAGTGGAATTGATGCTTTTGTTGCGAAACCAATTTCGCAACTTTGGTACCCCGGAATAGTGCATTCAGGCCCGAAACACAAGTTTTGCCTCTTTTTTCATGCCAAAGGTCAGCAAAATGCTTCGAAACAGTCCCAAACATCATTTTGCGTCTAATGGAGTAGAATGGATGCATTTGTTCCAAAATTATTTTCGCAACTTCAGTACCCCGAAATAGTGCATTCAGGCCTGAAACATAAGTTCTGCATCTTGTTACGTGCCGAAGGTCAGCAAACTGCTTTCAAACACTCCCAAACATCATTTTGCATCTAATCGAGTAGAATGGATGATTTTGTTGCGAAACCATTTTCGCAACGTACCTCGAAATAGTGCATTCAGGCCCGAAACACAAGTTTTGCATCTTTTTACGTGCCGAAGGTTAGTGAAATGCTCCGAAACACTCCTAAACATCATTTTGGGTCTAATGGTGTCGGATGGATGCTTTTGTTGCGAAATCATTTTGCAACTTCGGTACCCAAAAATAGTGCATTCATGACCGAAACACGAGTTTTGCATCTTTTTACGTGCCAAATGTCAGCAAAATGCTCCGAAACACTCTCAAGCATCATTTTTCGTCTAATGGAATGCAATGGATGCTTTTGTGGCAAAACCATTTCTGCAAATTCGGTACCCCGAAATAGTGCATTCAGGCCTGAAACACAAGTTTTGCATATTTTTACGTCTCGAAGCTAAGCGAAATGGTCTGAAACACTCCCAAGCATCATTTTGGGTCTAATGGAGTGGAATTGATGCTTTTGTTGCGAAACCAATATCGCAACTTTGGTACCATTGAATAGTGCGTTCAGGCCCAAAACACAAGTTTTGCAACTTTTTACATGCCAAAGGTCAGCAAAATGCTCCGAAACACTCTCCAACATCATATCGGGTCTAATGGAGTACAATGGATGCATTTGTTGCGAAACCAATTTCGCAACTTCGGTACCCCAAAATAGTGCATTCATGACCGAAACACAAGTTTTGCATCTTTTTACGTGCCAAAGGTCAGCAAAATGCTCCAAAACACTCTCAAACATAATTTTTGTTCTAATGGAATGCAATGGATGCTTTTGTGGTGAAACCATTTCTGCAACTTCGGTACCCCCAAATAGTGCATTCAGGCCCGAAACGTAAGTTTTGCATATTTTTACGTCTTGAAGGTTAGCGAAATGCTCCGAAACATTCCCAACCATCATTTTGGGTCTAATGGAGTGGAATTGATGCTTTTGTTGCGAAACCAATATCGCAACTTTGGTACCATGCAATAGTGCGTTCAGGCCCAAAACACAAGTTTTGCAACTTTTTACATGCCAAAGGTCAGCAAAATGCTCCGAAACACTCTCCAACATCATATTGGGTCTAATGGAGTACAATGGATGCTTTTGTTGTGAAACCAATTTCGCAACTTCGATACCCCAAAATAGTGCATTCATGCCCGAAACACAAGTTTTGCATCTTTATACGTGCCAAAGGTCAGCAAAATGCTCCAAAACACTCTGAAACAAAGTTTTTGTTCTAATGGAATGCAATGGATGCTTTTGTGGTGAAACCATTTCCGCAACTTCGGTACCCCCAAATAGTGCATTCAGGCCCTAAACGCAAGTTTTGCATATTTTTACGTCTTGAAGGTTAGCGAAATGCTCTGAAACATTCCCAACCATCATTTTGGGTCTAATGGAGTGGAATTGATGCTTTTGTTGCGAAACCAATTTCGCAACTTTGGTACCCCGGAATAGTGCATTCAGGCCCGAAACACAAGTTTTGCCTCTTTTTTCATGCCAAAGGTCAGCAAAATGCTTCGAAACAGTCCCAAACATCATTTTGCGTCTAATGGAGTAGAATGGATGCTTTTGGTGCAAAATTATTTTCGCAACTTCGCTACCCCGAAATAGTGCTTTCAGGCCTGAAACATAAGTTCTGCATCTTGTTACGTGCCGAAGGTTAGCAAACTGCTTTGAAACACTCCCAAACATCATTTTGCATCTAATAGAGTAGAATGGATGATTTTGTTGCGAAACCATTTTCGCAACGTACCTCGAAATAGTGCATTCACGCCCGAAACACAAGTTTTGCATCTTTTTACGTGCCGAAGGTTAGCGAAATGCTCCGAAACACTCCTAAACATCATTTTGGGTCTAATGGTGTCCGATGGATGCTTTTGTTGCGAAATCATTTTGCAACTTCGGTACCCAAAAATAGTGCATTCATGCCCGAAACACAAGTTTTGCATCTTTTTACGTGCCAAAGGTCAGCAAAATGCTCCGAAACACTCTCAAGCATCATGTTTTGTCTAATGGAATGCAATGGATGCTTTTGTGGCAAAACCATTTTTGCAAATTCGGTACCCCGAAATAGTGCATTCAGGTCTGAAACACAAGTTTTGCATCTTTTTACGTGCCAAAGGTCAGCAAAATGCTCCGAAACACTCTCAAGCATCATTTTTCGTCTAATGGAATGCAATGGATGCTTTTGTGGCAAAACCATTTCTGCAAATTCGGTACCCCGAAATAGTGCATTCAGGCCTGAAACACAAGTTTTGCATATTTTTACGTCTCGAAGCTAAGCGAAATGGTCTGAAACACTCCCAAGCATCATTTTGGGTCTAATGGAGTGGAATTGATGCTTTTGTTGCGAAACCAATATCGCAACTTTGGTACCATTGAATAGTGTGTTCAGGCCCAAAACACAAGTTTTGCAACTTTTTACATGCCAAAGGTCAGCAAAATGCTCCGAAACACTCTCCAACATCATATCGGGTCTAATGGAGTACAATGGATGCATTTGTTGCGAAACCAATTTCGCAACTTCGATACCCCAAAATAGTGCATTCATGACCGAAACACAAGTTTTGCATCTTTTTACGTGCCAAAGGTCAGCAAAATGCTCCAAAACACTCTCAAACATAATTTTTGTTCTAATGGAATGCAATGGATGCTTTTGTGGTGAAACCATTTCTGCAACTTCGGTACCCCCAAATAGTGCATTCAGGCCCGAAACATAAGTTTTGCATATTTTTATGTCTTGAAGGTTAGCGAAATGCTCCGAAACATTCCCTACAATCATTTTGGGTCTAATGGAGTGGAATTGATGCTTTTGTTGCGAAACCAATTTCGCAACTTTGGTACCCCGCAATAGTGCATTCAGGCCCGAAACACATGTTTTGCCTCTTTTTTCATGCCAAAGGTCAGCAAAATGCTTCGAAACACTCCCAAATATCATTTTGCGTCTAATGGAGTAGAATGGATGCTTTTGTTGCAAAATTATTTTCGCAACTTCGGTAGCCCGAAATAGTGCATGCAGGCCTGAAACATAAGTTCTGCATCTTGTTACGTGCCGAAGGTCAGCAAACTGCTTTCAAACACTCCCAAACATCATTTTGCATCTAATCGAGTAGAATGGATGATTTTGTTGCGAAACCATTTTCGCAACGTACCTCGAAATAGTGCATTCACGCCCGAAACACAAGTTTTGCATCTTTTTACGTGCCGAAGGTTAGCGAAATGCTCCGAAACACTCCTAAACATCATTTTGGGTCTAATGGTGTCGGATGGATGCTTTTGTTGCGAAATCATTTTGCAACTTCGGTACCCAAAAATAGTGCATTCATGCCCGAAACACAAGTTTTGCATCTTTTTACGTGCCAAAGGTCAGCAAAATGCTCTGAAACACTCTCAAGCATCATTTTTCGTCTAATGGAATGCAATGGATGCTTTTGTGGCAAAACCATTTCTGCAAATTCGGTACCCCGAAATAGTGCATTCAGGCCTGAAACACAAGTTTTGCATTTTTTACGTCTCGAAGCTAAGCGAAATGGTCTGAAACACTCCCAAGCATCATTTTGGGTCTAATGGAGTGGAATTGATGCTTTTGTTGCGAAACCAATATCACAACTTTGGTACCATGCAATAGTGCGTTCAGGCCCAAAACACAAGTTTTGCAACTTTTTACATGCCAAAGGTCAGCAAAATGCTCCGAAACACTCTCCAACATCATATCGGGTCTAATGGATTACAATGGATGCTTTTGTTGCGAAACCAATTTCGCAACTTCGATACCCTAAAATAGTGCATTCATGCCCGAAACACAAGTTTTGCATCTTTTTACGTGCCAAAGGTCAGCAAAATGCTCCAAAACACTCTCAAACATAATTTTTGATCTAATGGAATGCAATGGATGCTTTTGTGGTGAAACCATTTCCGCAACTTCGGTACCCCCAAATAGTGCATTCAGGCGCGAAACACAAGTTTTGCATATTTTTACGTCTCGAAGATTAGCGAAATGCTCCGAAACACTCCCAACCATCATTTTGGGTCCAATGGAGTGGAATTGATGCTTTTGTTGTGAAACCAATTTCGCAATTTTGGTACCCGCAATAGTGCATTCAGGCCCGAAACACAAGTTTTGCCTCTTTTTACATGCCAAAGGTCAGCATAATGCTTCGAAACACTCCCAAACATTATTTTGCGTCTAATGGAGTAGAATGGATGCTTTTATTGCAAAATCATTTTCGCAACTTCGGTACCTCGAAATAGTGCATTCAGGTCCGAAACACAAGTTTTGCATCTTTTTACATGCCGAAGGTCAGCAAAATGCTTCGAAACACTCCCAAACATCATTTTGCGTCTAATGGTGTAGAATGGATGCTTTTGTTGCAAAATCATTTTCGCAACTTCGGTGCCCCGAAATAGTGCATTCAAGCCTGAAACATAAGTTCTGCATCTTGTTACGTGCCGAAGGTCAGCAAACTGCTTCCAAACACTCCCAAACTTCATTTTTCGTCTAATCGAGTAGAATGGATGATTTTGTTGCGAAACCATTTTCGCAACTTCGGTACCTCGAAATAGTGCATTCACGCCCGAAACACAAGTTTTGCATCTTTTACGTGCCAAAGGTTAGCGAAATGCTCCGAAACACTCCTAAACATCATTTTGGGTCTAATGGTGTCGGATGGATGCTTTTGTTGCGAAATCATTTTGCAACTTCGGTACCCAAAAATAGTGCATTCATGACCGAAACACGAGTTTTGCATCTTTTTACGTGCCAAATGTCAGCAAAATGCTCCGAAACACTCTCAAGCATCATTTTTCGTCTAATGGAATGCAATGGATGCTTTTGTGGCAAAACCATTTCTGCAAATTCGGTACCCCGAAATAGTGCATTCAGGCCTGAAACACAAGTTTTGCATATTTTTACGTCTCGAAGCTAAGCGAAATGGTCTGAAACACTCCCAAGCATCATTTTGGGTCTAATGGAGTGGAATTGATGCTTTTGTTGCGAAACCAATATCGCAACTTTGGTACCATTGAATAGTGCGTTCAGGCCCAAAACACAAGTTTTGCAACTTTTTACATGCCAAAGGTCAGCAAAATGCTCCGAAACACTCTCCAACATCATATCGGGTCTAATGGAGTACAATGGATGCATTTGTTGCGAAACCAATTTCGCAACTTCGGTACCCCAAAATAGTGCATTCATGACCGAAACACAAGTTTTGCATCTTTTTACGTGCCAAAGGTCAGCAAAATGCTCCAAAACACTCTCAAACATAATTTTTGTTCTAATGGAATGCAATGGATGCTTTTGTGGTGAAACCATTTCTGCAACTTCGGTACCCCCAAATAGTGCATTCAGGCCCGAAACGTAAGTTTTGCATATTTTTACGTCTTGAAGGTTAGCGAAATGCTCCGAAACATTCCCAACCATCATTTTGGGTCTAATGGAGTGGAATTGATGCTTTTGTTGCGAAACCAATATCGCAACTTTGGTACCATGCAATAGTGCGTTCAGGCCCAAAACACAAGTTTTGCAACTTTTTACATGCCAAAGGTCAGCAAAATGCTCCGAAACACTCTCCAACATCATATTGGGTCTAATGGAGTACAATGGATGCTTTTGTTGTGAAACCAATTTCGCAACTTCGATACCCCAAAATAGTGCATTCATGCCCGAAACACAAGTTTTGCATCTTTATACGTGCCAAAGGTCAGCAAAATGCTCCAAAACACTCTGAAACAAAGTTTTTGTTCTAATGGAATGCAATGGATGCTTTTGTGGTGAAACCATTTCCGCAACTTCGGTACCCCCAAATAGTGCATTCAGGCCCTAAACGCAAGTTTTGCATATTTTTACGTCTTGAAGGTTAGCGAAATGCTCTGAAACATTCCCAACCATCATTTTGGGTCTAATGGAGTGGAATTGATGCTTTTGTTGCGAAACCAATTTCGCAACTTTGGTACCCCGGAATAGTGCATTCAGGCCCGAAACACAAGTTTTGCCTCTTTTTTCATGCCAAAGGTCAGCAAAATGCTTCGAAACAGTCCCAAACATCATTTTGCGTCTAATGGAGTAGAATGGATGCTTTTGGTGCAAAATTATTTTCGCAACTTCGCTACCCCGAAATAGTGCTTTCAGGCCTGAAACATAAGTTCTGCATCTTGTTACGTGCCGAAGGTTAGCAAACTGCTTTGAAACACTCCCAAACATCATTTTGCATCTAATAGAGTAGAATGGATGATTTTGTTGCGAAACCATTTTCGCAACGTACCTCGAAATAGTGCATTCACGCCCGAAACACAAGTTTTGCATCTTTTTACGTGCCGAAGGTTAGCGAAATGCTCCGAAACACTCCTAAACATCATTTTGGGTCTAATGGTGTCCGATGGATGCTTTTGTTGCGAAATCATTTTGCAACTTCGGTACCCAAAAATAGTGCATTCATGCCCGAAACACAAGTTTTGCATCTTTTTACGTGCCAAAGGTCAGCAAAATGCTCCGAAACACTCTCAAGCATCATGTTTTGTCTAATGGAATGCAATGGATGCTTTTGTGGCAAAACCATTTTTGCAAATTCGGTACCCCGAAATAGTGCATTCAGGTCTGAAACACAAGTTTTGCATCTTTTTACGTGCCAAAGGTCAGCAAAATGCTCCGAAACACTCTCAAGCATCATTTTTCGTCTAATGGAATGCAATGGATGCTTTTGTGGCAAAACCATTTCTGCAAATTCGGTACCCCGAAATAGTGCATTCAGGCCTGAAACACAAGTTTTGCATATTTTTACGTCTCGAAGCTAAGCGAAATGGTCTGAAACACTCCCAAGCATCATTTTGGGTCTAATGGAGTGGAATTGATGCTTTTGTTGCGAAACCAATATCGCAACTTTGGTACCATTGAATAGTGTGTTCAGGCCCAAAACACAAGTTTTGCAACTTTTTACATGCCAAAGGTCAGCAAAATGCTCCGAAACACTCTCCAACATCATATCGGGTCTAATGGAGTACAATGGATGCATTTGTTGCGAAACCAATTTCGCAACTTCGATACCCCAAAATAGTGCATTCATGACCGAAACACAAGTTTTGCATCTTTTTACGTGCCAAAGGTCAGCAAAATGCTCCAAAACACTCTCAAACATAATTTTTGTTCTAATGGAATGCAATGGATGCTTTTGTGGTGAAACCATTTCTGCAACTTCGGTACCCCCAAATAGTGCATTCAGGCCCGAAACATAAGTTTTGCATATTTTTATGTCTTGAAGGTTAGCGAAATGCTCCGAAACATTCCCTACAATCATTTTGGGTCTAATGGAGTGGAATTGATGCTTTTGTTGCGAAACCAATTTCGCAACTTTGGTACCCCGCAATAGTGCATTCAGGCCCGAAACACATGTTTTGCCTCTTTTTTCATGCCAAAGGTCAGCAAAATGCTTCGAAACACTCCCAAATATCATTTTGCGTCTAATGGAGTAGAATGGATGCTTTTGTTGCAAAATTATTTTCGCAACTTCGGTAGCCCGAAATAGTGCATGCAGGCCTGAAACATAAGTTCTGCATCTTGTTACGTGCCGAAGGTCAGCAAACTGCTTTCAAACACTCCCAAACATCATTTTGCATCTAATCGAGTAGAATGGATGATTTTGTTGCGAAACCATTTTCGCAACGTACCTCGAAATAGTGCATTCACGCCCGAAACACAAGTTTTGCATCTTTTTACGTGCCGAAGGTTAGCGAAATGCTCCGAAACACTCCTAAACATCATTTTGGGTCTAATGGTGTCGGATGGATGCTTTTGTTGCGAAATCATTTTGCAACTTCGGTACCCAAAAATAGTGCATTCATGCCCGAAACACAAGTTTTGCATCTTTTTACGTGCCAAAGGTCAGCAAAATGCTCTGAAACACTCTCAAGCATCATTTTTCGTCTAATGGAATGCAATGGATGCTTTTGTGGCAAAACCATTTCTGCAAATTCGGTACCCCGAAATAGTGCATTCAGGCCTGAAACACAAGTTTTGCATTTTTTACGTCTCGAAGCTAAGCGAAATGGTCTGAAACACTCCCAAGCATCATTTTGGGTCTAATGGAGTGGAATTGATGCTTTTGTTGCGAAACCAATATCACAACTTTGGTACCATGCAATAGTGCGTTCAGGCCCAAAACACAAGTTTTGCAACTTTTTACATGCCAAAGGTCAGCAAAATGCTCCGAAACACTCTCCAACATCATATCGGGTCTAATGGATTACAATGGATGCTTTTGTTGCGAAACCAATTTCGCAACTTCGATACCCTAAAATAGTGCATTCATGCCCGAAACACAAGTTTTGCATCTTTTTACGTGCCAAAGGTCAGCAAAATGCTCCAAAACACTCTCAAACATAATTTTTGTTCTAATGGAATGCAATGGATGCTTTTGTGGTGAAACGATTTCCGCAACTTCAGTACCCCCAAATAGTGCATTCAAGCCCGAAATGCAAGTTTTGCATATTTTTACGTCTTGAAGGTTAGCGAAATGATCCGAAACATTCCCAACCATCATTTTGGGTCTAATAGAGTGGAATTGATGCTTTTGTTTCGAAACCAATTTCGCAAGTTTGGTACCCCGCAATAGTGCATTCAGGCCCAAAACACAAGTTTTGCCTCTTTTTTCATGCCAAAGGTCAGCAAAATGCTTCGAAACACTCCCAAACATCATTTTGCGTCTAATGGAGTAGAATGGATGCTTTTGTTGCAAAATCATTTTCGCAACTTCGGTACCCCGAAATAGTGCATTCAGGCCTGAAACACAAGTTTTGCATATTTTTACGTCTCGAAGCTAAGCGAAATGGTCTGAAACACTCCCAAGCATCATTTTGGGTCTAATGGAGTGGAATTGATGCTTTTGTTGCGAAACCAATATCGCAACTTTGGTACCATTCAATTGTGCGTTCAGGACCAAAACACAAGTTTTGCAACTTTTTACATGCCAAAGGTCAGCAAAATGCTCCAAAACACTCTCCAACATCATATCGGGTCTAATGGAGTACAATGGATGCTTTTGTTGCGAAACCAATTTCGGAACTTCGGTACCCGAAAATAGTGCATTCATGCCCGAAACACAAGTTTTGCATCTTTTTACGTGCCAAAGGTCAGCAAAATGCTCCAAAACACTCTCAAACATAATTTTTGATCTAATGGAATGCAATGGATGCTTTTGTGGTGAAACCATTTCCGCAACTTCGGTACCCCCAAATAGTGCATTCAGGCGCGAAACACAAGTTTTGCATATTTTTACGTCTCGAAGATTAGCGAAATGCTCCGAAACACTCCCAACCATCATTTTGGGTCCAATGGAGTGGAATTGATGCTTTTGTTGTGAAACCAATTTCGCAATTTTGGTACCCGCAATAGTGCATTCAGGCCCGAAACACAAGTTTTGCCTCTTTTTACATGCCAAAGGTCAGCATAATGCTTCGAAACACTCCCAAACATTATTTTGCGTCTAATGGAGTAGAATGGATGCTTTTATTGCAAAATCATTTTCGCAACTTCGGTACCTCGAAATAGTGCATTCAGGTCCGAAACACAAGTTTGCATCTTTTTACATGCCGAAGGTCAGCAAAATGCTTCGAAACACTCCCAAACATCATTTTGCGTCTAATGGTGTAGAATGGATGCTTTTGTTGCAAAATCATTTTCGCAACTTCGGTGCCCCGAAATAGTGCATTCAAGCCTGAAACATAAGTTCTGCATCTTGTTACGTGCCGAAGGTCAGCAAACTGCTTCCAAACACTCCCAAACTTCATTTTTCGTCTAATCGAGTAGAATGGATGATTTTGTTGCGAAACCATTTTCGCAACTTCGGTACCTCGAAATAGTGCATTCACGCCCGAAACACAAGTTTTGCATCTTTTACGTGCCAAAGGTTAGCGAAATGCTCCGAAACACTCCTAAACATCATTTTGGGTCTAATGGTGTCAGATGGATGCTTTTGTTGCAAAATCATTTTGCAACTTCGGTACCCAAAAATAGTGCATTCATGCCCGAAACTCAATTTTTGCATCTTTTTACATGCCAAAGGTCAGCAAAATGCTCCGAAACACTCTCAAACATCATTTTTGGTCTAATGAAGTGCAATGGATGCTTTTGTGGCAAAACCATTTCTGCAACTTCGGTACCCCGAAATATTGCATTCAGGCCTGAAACACAAGTTTTGCATATTTTTACATCTCGAAGCTAAGCGAAATGGTCTGAAACACTCCCAAGCATCATTTTGGGTCTAATCGAGTGGAATTGATGCTTTTGTTGCGAAACCAATATTCAGGCCCAAAACACAAGTTTTGTAACTTTTTACATGCCAAAGGTCAGCAAAATGCTCCGAAACACTCTCCAACATCATTTCGGGTCTAATGGAGTACAATGAATGCTTTTGTTGCGAAACCAATTTTGCAACTTTGGTACCCCAAAATAGTGCATTCAGGCCTGAAACATAAGTTCTGCATCTTATTACGTGCCGAAGGTCAGCAAACTGCTTCCAAACACTCCCAAACATCATTTTGCATCTAATCGAATAGAATGGATGCTTTTGTTGCGAAACCATTTTCGCAACTTCGGTACCTTGAAATAGTGCATTCACACCCGAAACACAAGTTTTGCATCTTTTTATGTGCTGAAGGTTAGCGAAATGCTCTGAAACACTCCTAAATATCATTTTGGGTCTAATGGTGTCGAATGGATGCTTTTGTTGCGAAACCAATTTTGCAACTTCAGTACCCAAAAATAGTTCATTCATGCTCGAAACACAAGTTTTGCATCTTTTTACGTGCCAAAGGTCAGTAAAATGGTCCGACACACTCTCAAAAATCATTTTTGGTCTAATGGAATGCAATGGATGCACTACAAGAAAATCGTTGTTTAGTGACGCAAGCACATTTTGGCGTCATTGATTTATGACGTTCCTGGCTGATCTCGTCATAATATTTCACTTTCGAGCAAATTTAGTGACAAAAAAACTTTTGTCATAACGGTTGGTACTGTAGCCGAGCATTCCCTGTTCCAAGCCAATTTTGTGACGCCATATGCTCCGCAGCAGTGTCATAAACCAACTTTGATCCCACATGTAAGCATTATTTTAAAAATAGAGTGTTCTAAGTCATCATAAAATTCGGAAGGGTCCCACATGTAAGTATTTTTTCGAAAATAGAGTGTTCCAACTCGTCATAAAATTTTGCAGGGTCCCACATGTAAGCATTTTCGCCAGGTCAGCAGCATCATAAACCATCTTTGGTCCCACATGTAAGCATTATTTTAAAAATAGAGTGTTCCAAGTCGTCATAAAATTCAATTAGGTCCCACATGTAAGCATTTTTTTCGAATCTTTAATATAAATTAGTAATTCACAGGTGAAACGCTTCACTGCCTTCGCAAAGACTCTCGACTTTTGCTACGTGCAGATCTACAACGGATCGTGGTAGGAATGGCGGATTCTGGCGGTGATGAGAGGGTGGTTTATGCGCCACCTCCCGGCTACGAGTTCATAAAACAGGACGACAAGGTCAGTCCTCTGGTTTGAGCCACTATATTTTCCCCTATCGACCTAGGGATGGGGATTTCTAGATTTGGGGATCTAGAGGATGGATGACCATATACAATAGATTCATATTTCATCGTACACTCAGATTTGAATTGCAATTGGTGTTAGAAGTTGATTGAGTTAGTTTTCAGTTTGCATCGTTTGATGGATTAATAGGTTCTTGTATTTTTCTAGCTTCTGGAGGTGCTTGAATCCAGTGAAGCTGAGCTGATTTCATCGTACACTCAGATTTAAATTGCAATTGGTGTTAGAAGTTGATTCAGTTAGTTTTCAGTTTGCATATTTTGATGGATTGATAGGTTCTTGTATTTTTCTAGCTTCTGGAGGTGCTTGAATCCACTGAAGCTGAGCTGATTTCATCGTACACTCAGATTTGAATTGCAATTGGTGTTAGAAGTTGATTCAGTTTGCATAGTTTGATGGATTGATAGGTTCTTGTATTTTTCTAGCTTCTGGAGGTGCTTGAATCCACGAAAGCTGAGCTGCATAAGGTGAAAAGAGACCTGCAAGAACAACAAGTCAGTGAGCTCAAGTCACTGCAAAAGGCTCTAAATTACAAGCACTTGTATGAGCAATCGTTACAGCAGCAGAATGAATAGCTGAAAGAGATGGAGAAATGCATGGAAGAGTCTTATCAATTGCTGCAACAGGAGTATGCCCAGTTGAATGAAATGACATTGTTACAGCAGGAGAACATTGCCCTGATGGAAGAGCTGACCAAATGCAGGGGCCATGTTAATCAATTGTTACGGCAGGAGAATGACCAGCTGAAAAAGATTCAGCAATTGTTAGCGGAGAATGCCCTATTGAAAGAAAGAGCAATCGAACTCTGACTAAGCTGCAGACAATCGATAAAACATGTCTGGTGTTACTGCTAGCTAGACGGTTCATAGGTGGTGTGTACTTTGTGGTGATGAATTGTTTGTATTTTTGTGTTTACTACTTGCTGGTGGTGTGAACTTTGTGGTGATGAGTGCTATGAGATTCCATCTTATTATGCCAATTTGGTTTAATCTATTTCAAATTGAGTCGAGCATACTCACCATTCTGAATTAATTTTGCTAATGTTTTGCTGATCCGTTCTGTTGATGTTTTGCTGGAAGGACCTTCCTGAGTAACGATCGCGAAACTGCTTGTTTCCTACTGTCGGTCATGAAATGTTGCAAAAACAATTTGCCAAAGAAAGGGTTCGAACTAGAGACCTATAGGAACAATACAGCACTATCTACCACTGCACCACCTCTTGGTTGTGTCAATTTAATGGGAAACACTTTCCACCCCAACCACAGCACAGAGCGGTTCTGATAAGTTGGCGGGATGAAAGCCCACGCTGTAGCCAAAAATAGTTTTCCCGCAGCCCGCTGCCCCGAAACGGGAAAACAGAAAACGAAGAGGCGAGTAGGCTACCAAAATGGATCATTCCAGCAGTGATTTGCGACTTCCAACGGCTGCTCACTCCTACGGGCGCAACCTGGGTGATACTTGCTGCAGCGGCGTGTCAATCTGGTAAGTAATTTTGTGTTCAATCCGGAAAAGTTCATTTCGCAGAATGTTCTCCTTTTCGATTCGTTCTGTGGTCAGTAATTTTGAGTTGGATTCGCCAAAAACTTTCCAGATGGATAGACGCTGGATAACCGATTGTACTGGTTTTTCCACCGATCATGAGAAAGGGGTCCATGATTTCTTGGCATTTCTTCAGATAAGATACGCTGAGGACGAAGAAATACTATGCCCGTGTCGTCGATGCCTCAATAACTCTACAGGGACTATAGAGCGAATTGGAGTTCACTTACTTGTGAGTGGGATGGCAACCACTTACACTAGGTGGATTCATCATGGAGAAGCTTCGGAGGATATGGTTGACGATGATGCAAATGTTCAGGATAACGCAATTCTACCGGATGGAGAGGGGGATGTGGATAATGCAGCTCCACGGGATGGTGGTGATCAGGAAACGGTCCAGGAAAACCAATACATATCGGTATGGAGGAGGATGAAGGCCCTAGAGATGATGGGATGTCTGAATTGATTGCTGACTTGGGAAAGGGTCAGGTGCTCGGTGAGAAAATGTATGAATTTGTAAAGGAACATCTGAACCGTAAGGTGTCACCGACATCTTCATATGCACAATTTACATTTGTTGTGAAGTTACTTCATATAAAGGCTTTCAGTCGGATGAGCAACGTCGCATTCAATGCAATGATGATGTTGTTACAAAAAGGATTCCCAGAAGCGTGTCTTCCATACTCTTTCGATGCGGTAATGAAGTACATACGTTCCATGGGACTCGGCTATGAAAAAATCCATGTTTGCAAAAATAATTGTATATTGTTTCGCAAGAAGAAGTATGTCAATCTTGATGTGTGCCCAGTATGTTGTGAAGCAGATTCAAGATGGAAGGATGCAGACACCAACAAGCACGTTCCCCAAAAGGTATTGAGGCATTTTCCGCTGATTTCCAGGCTGAAGAGGATGTTTCTTTCATCAAAAACAGCAAAGGATGCACGATGGCACGAGTCGAAGCGAAAACCGGTGAAGAATGAGCTTAGCCATCCAGCTGATGGTGAGGCACGGAAACAATTCAATAAAAGTTGGAAAGAATTTGCAAAAGATGCTAGGAACCTAAGACTTGGTCTTGCAACCGATGGTTTCAATCCATTTGGCAACATGAACAACTCATATAGTATGTGGCCAGTATTTGTTGTGCCGTATAACATGCCACCATGGGTATGCATGGAAGAATCAAACTTCATGATGGCCTTATTGATCCCTGGGCCGAGTTCTCCATCAAAGGATTTTGATATCTTCATGGAACCTCTCGTCGAAGAGCTGCAGCAACTTTGGAAGGGTGTCTGGGCAATCGATGCTGTTGAGGGTAAAGAATTTAAACTGCGTGTTGCGGTTCTTTGGTGCATACATGACTATCCAGCATTGAGCACGTTGTCTGGGCGAGTCACAAAAGGCTATTTTGCTTGTGTGCGTTGCGACAAGGATCCTTGCTCAAGGAGATTGAAGAACACGATATGTTACATTGGGCATCGTCGTTTCCTTCCAACTGACCATCCATGGCGAAGAAAGAGAGCAGATTTTGATGGTATTGTTGAAAACCGAGAAAAGCCAGGCAGTTTACCCATGAGGAGCTGAAGCAGCAACTGGAGAAGGTTAAAGACGTTAGACCAGGAAAGCATCCTCTACCTCAAGGAAAGAAAAGGAAGCCAGAATCCGGACAGTGCTGGAGCCGAAGGGTTTGTTTGTGGGACTTGCCGTACTGGTCATCTCCGAAGTTGGCACATAACCTTGATGTGATGCACATTGAGAAAAACATATGCGAAAACCTTATTGGAACGTTGATTAAAATTGCTGGGAAGACAAAGGACACCATCAATGCTAGGGTTGATTTGGAAGAGATGGGCGTAAGATCAAATCTACACATGGTGGCAACTAATTATGATGAGTCATGCAAAATGCCAGAAGCTCTGTATGTACTTTCAAAAACGAAACAGAAACTGTTATGTGATTTTATAAGTTCGGTGAAGTTCCCAGATGGATATGCTTCAAACTTAGCTAGGTGTATTGCTGCAGATGGATGCAAACTACAAAGACTGAAAACTCATGATTGTCATATCCTACTCCAAAGGGTTATGCTGGCTTGTCTTCGCGGTTTAGTGGACAAAGAGATATACACAGCTATTGTAGAATTAGGAAACTTCTTTTGGCAACTATGTTGCAAAACTCTGAAGTTGGATGTCTTGCAAAAACTGAAAACAAATATCCCAATAATTCTGTGCAAGCTTGAGAAAGTTTTCCCTCCTGCCTTCTTTGATGTTATGGTCCACTTGGCTGTCCATTTGCCTGAGGAAGCAATCCTGAGAGGTCTAGTACAATATGGATGGATGTATCCCGTCGAAAGAAGGCTATGCACATTGAAGCGTTCAGTGAGAAACCAAGCTAGGCCTGAAGGATCCATTGCAGAAGCATATGTTGCTAATGAGGCCTTGACATTTTGCTCTAGGTACTTCGCGGCTGATGATGTGGCCACACGATTCAATCAGGTTGGAAGGAACAGAGAGAATGCTGATTTGTCTGTAGATGAACATCCTGTTTCGATCACAATGTTCTAGTACTTGGAGCAGGGACCACTTGTTGGCTTGGGTCAAAGTACGACAAGGTGGTTTGGTATGTGCTAAATAATTGTGAAGAGGTGAAGCCATATATTGAGTAAGTAAATCACCATTGCAATGATAGAACTACAATTATTTCGTACTAACTTTGAGATGGTACTGCTTTGCAGAGTGTTCAAGAATGAATTAAAAGCGAAAGGTGTGTTGGACGAGGATATTGATCGTCGAATTGTTACAGAATTTCGGCACTGGTTTAGATCGCATGTTAGTATTCATTTTTTTGTTTGGTAGCTAGCTTATATTACCTGGTGAGGACCTTGACACAAGACTATACGAAAAAAAAACTATGGCTCTTCTGTACAGATTACAAACAATCCAGTGACCGACGACAACCTATATGCATTATCAGCTGAACCAGACCGACGAGCAAAAACTTATACGGCCTGTATTGTAGGTGGTGTCCGGTACCACACCAAGGCCCGAGAGGCAAATAGTAACACATAGAACAGTGGAATCATGATTACAGGATCACATAAAGACATTTAAGAAATTGAGTTTTATGGTTCACTAAGAGACATTATTGAGCTGCGGTACAACTCGGGGCTTGACAGAGATCGAACTGTTGTTTTATTCCAGGTTGACTGGTATGATCTGGAAGGGACCAAGAAGGAACCGAAGATTGGAAATGATGGTTACTTCACAAGCGTCAATACTGGAGATTACTGGTACCAAGATGATCCCTACATTCTTGCTGAACAAGCAACGAAGGTCTTTTACTTGCCAGACACCCTGCTACAACACCCATGGAGGGTGGTGCAAAAATTTGAGCACAGACATTTGTGGAGCTATAATGAAAATGAGGAGGACATAGCTCCCACTGGCATGGTACTTGCATATGAAGATGATGAAATTGACCAAACCTTGCATGATGTTATACTTGATGATGGTCTCGGTGATGGTTCGGAGGTTCCGGTGCCTATTACTGGCGAGGAGACTATGGTTGCAGCCGCTGAAGTTGACGCAATTCACCAGCAGGAGCTGTCTGATGTGGATGGATTCAATTCTGAAGATGAGGACGATGACACTTTATGGCAATACGTCGATGAACATGAAAATGCTGCCGATGAAAGTGACGACGACTAGGATATCAAATCAGGAAATGTTTAAGTCAATCCGAACTAAAATCATGTGGACCTTATGATTTATATGTAATTCATATGTAGTTGAAGTGCACTTTCTTGAATATTAAACCTGCCATAGGTGCCTACTATCCGGTTCACTGTATTATGTAGCATCGGAACTTCTTGTTGCGACTTATACAAAATATACGATCGCACATGGGGATGACCGATTATCCGGTACGTTGTATTATAAAACAACGAAACATCCTGTATGGGCTACGTGAATGGTAGGTTAGAAAATATCCATTTCTTATCCTCTCTAATGTGGGCATGATCGAGTAGTATGCAACGTGACGTGCTTAAGATCATGTAGTACTAGGCGAATCGAATCGACGAAGGAAGGGATGTGTTGATCTCCAATGTGGGCATGATCGAGGAGTATACAACGTGACGTGCTCATGATCATGTAGTACTAGGCGAATCGAATCGACAAAGCAAGGGATGTATTGATCTCTAATGTGGGCATGATTGACTAAGTATGCGAATGGATTGTCCGGTTCTTTGAATTATGTACGACAGGACCATCCTATGATGACTTTCATACTCATCGACATACGTCCGGAGGATGATCTGGTCTGGTATACATCGGGACAGAGGAACTTCCTTGTAAACTACAGGTAGGAAAGGCGCTTCCCATTTCCTGGTTACAAGGTGCCAACAGCGCACTACACACACCTTTATGGCTTTATCAAACGGCGTGTCCCTCGTGCTGACCCGCCATCCCCCCATTTACTGCCTCCTCACTTGCGGCGCAACCCCTTCGTAGGGTTCCGCCGCTGCCACCGCCGCCGCCGCCTGCAGCAGCCTCCAACGGATACCTCAATCCGTCGTCGAAATCAGACGTCTGCATCCGCCTCCAGGCTCCAGCGGATACCGCAATCCGCCTCCGAATTCTTGGAATGTCACTAATTCGAGAAATTTATTGCAGATGGGCCGAGATGGTGACAAGAGAGATGGAAAGGCGCTTGATCCTCCTCTGGCGAAGCGACAACGAAAGTCTCAGCCGACTTCTGCAGGCATGTCTGGTCCTCAGACGAGGCTAATGTGCAAGCCTGCGGCACGAGATTCTTCCTCTACCCCAGCACGCTGCACACGGGGTGGGTCAACCTCGGTGCCTTCCTGCCGCACACGGGGTGGGTCAAGCTCGGCGCCTTCCTGCCGCACACGGGGTGGGTCAAGCTCGGCGCCTTCCTGCCGCACACGGGGTGGGTCAACCGTGGGCCATCGCCCGGCCCGCCCTTCAGAGTTTCTTGCGCCAGATCCCAGGAAGGAGAAAGATGTACAACTTCACCCTCCACTAGAAGAGCCGCTTAAGATGATGGACCTGCGCAACCACACCTACCAAATGATTAAAGGTCTTAGATTGGTGCCTGAGAATCAGTGGTGGGAGAAAACCAAGGACAAACGGGTCGAACCAAGATTTAGGAATGTCGTTCAGCAAACTTTCTAATACAACTACAAATACCTGCCCATGAAACTATATCAGCACAGGGTTATAAATTGGGATCATATGAAGTTGGCCGCGGGAGGGGATATTAAGGTATACTTCGATGATCATCCCGGATTAGCTAATTTGGTCTCATTGCATCATCAGTATGTTGAGGATTGGGTGAGAGTTTTTTATGCTAGTGTGTACATTGCCGATACTAGGGAGTACATCATGTTCATGTTTCAGGGACGCCAGTATACTCTTTTCCGACACCATATTGCTGACACTCTTGGATTGAGGGATTGTGAAATAGGAAAGTACGACCATAATCCATCCCTACATAATATTGTCTACGGGGATTGTGAACCACCTCGGCGTAGTTTGCTCGGTGGGTCGTTCCCATCCAACGAGGAGATGGCTGGACTTTTTGTTGAGTCATTCACAGGTAGGCGAGCATATCGCATGCCTGACATGCTTACCCCTGAGGCAAATGTGGTTCACTGGGCACTACGGAAGATATTGTTACCATGGATTGGCAATGCAGAGTCGATCACTAGTCTTCAGCAGTGGCTTCTCCTTCACGTCATGACTGGCCGGCCCTTCGACATCGTGGACTTCATTTTAGCCGAGATTGAAGATGTTATCCTTGATGGGTTGACCGTGGCCCGACATATGATGTATGCTCACTGGATCTCCTTCATCCTGAGTCGTGTTACCAGAGTAGATGAAGACGAGGAAAGGGTGCGAATCGGACCCAAAGATTGGCGTCCCGAGTACATGATGTCCAAGACACATTTCAAGGAATATAGGCCTGCGAGACCAGGAGACAGACGTCGTGGCCTAAGGCTACAATTGAGCCATCTCCTGATGACATTTGTTCCTCAAACAGTGAAGACAATGAGGCGTCTCCAGTGAGACATCTCCGAGTACATGATGGTGCGTCGCTACCCACTAAAAAAACAGAAACAGTTCCAGTCACTCCAGCAACAACCAGTGAGCCAATGGAATCTTCCTTCTTTCTGAAACTGATCCTTGAAAATCAACGCGAGCAGACCAAGTTCCAGCCAATGATGGAGAAGAGGGTGGCACAGCAGGAGGAGTTAAACCACGCACACTCGGAGCAGATAGTACAAATGGTAACACAGCAGCAGCGCACTATGGAGAATTTTGTGAATGCTTCACTCAGTCACCTTCACTAAGTTAACGGCTTACCGCCACCGCCCGCTCTACTCGCACCTATTGGTCAGACCCCCTTGCAACTCATGCCTCCTGCTAACTTGGGTAAATCATCTGAAGTCTATGAGCTGCCTCACAGTTCAGCAATTGGTTCACAATGGATGACAGAAAAGGATTCCAAAGAAGAAAAGGAAGCAGATGCAACAATACTCAAGGTTTTATCTGATATTGCAGTAGAGGAAACGAATAAGGAAGATCCTTTGGCAGCAACAGCAAATGGTTCGGAAGATCCTAC
>JAQONI010000094.1:0-38977 GCA_036936925.1 Cenchrus fungigraminus
TCGCAACATCCCGGATGTGCACAGACTCCTTCTACAAGACATTTGGCGAGGTTTTCATTGATTTTTGGACCGTAGGGTACATGTTTCGTGGCCTTTTTCGGCCCGTTTAGGTGCCTTTTGAACCAAGAATTACGTGCCCAAACGGAAGCCAGAATGATGCATTTTGTCACTCTGACGGTCCCTCCTCCACGTACCGACCATAGTTTAATGCATAACAGCACCAGGGGTATGTCTCAGGGCCAGAAGGGTTTGCAGCCGCGTTTTCGCGAAAACGACCGTTTCGGGCCGTTTTCGTGGGTTATAGCACACGATTTTCAGGACTCGGGTCAATTTTTTCGCAACATCCCGGATGTGCACAGACTCCTTCTACAAGACATTTGGCGAGGTTTTCATTGATTTTTGGACTGTAGGGAACATGTTTCGTGGCCTTTTTCGGCCTGTTTAGGTGCCTTTTGAACCGAGAATTACGTGCCCAAACGGAAGCCAGAATGATGCATTTCATCACTCTGACGGTCCCTCCTCCACGTACCGACCATAGTTTAATGCATAACAGCACCAGGGGTTTGTCTTCGGGCTAGAAGGGTTTGCCGGTGCGTTTTCACGAAAACGTCCGTTTCAGACCGTTTTCGTGGGTTATAGCACACGATTTTTAAGACTGGGGTCAATTTTTTCGCAACATCCCGGATGTGCACAGACTCCCTCTAGAAGACAATTGGTGAGGTTTTCATTGATTTTTGGACCGTAGGGTACATGTTTCGTGGCCTTTTTCGGCCCGTTTAGGTGCCTTTTGAATCGAGAATTACGTGCCCAAACGGAAGCAAGAATGATGCATTTTGTCACTCTGACGGTCCCTCCTCCACGTACCGACCATAGTTTAATGCATAACATCACCAGGGGTATGTCTCCGGGACAGAAGGGTTTGCAGCTGCGTTTTTCAGGACGATTTTCAGGACTCGGGTCAATTTTTTCGCAACATCCCGGATGTGCACAGACTCCTTCCACAAGACATTTGGCGAGGTTTTCATTGATTTTTGGACCGTAGGGTACATGTTTCGTGGCCTTTTTCAGCCCGTTTAGGTGCCTTTTGAACCGAGAATTACGTGCCCAAACGGAAGCCAGAATGATGCATTTTGTCACTCTGACGGTCCCTCCACCACGTACCGACCATAGTTTAATGCATAACAGCACCAGGGGTATGTCTCAGGGCCAGAAGGGTTTGCATCCGCGTTTTCGCGAAAATGACCGTTTCGAGCCGTTTTCGTGGGTTATAGCACACGATTTTCAGGACTCGGGTCAATTTTTCCGCAACATCCCGGATGTGCACAGACTCCTTCTACAAGACATTTGTCGATGTTTTCATTGATTTTTGGACCGTAGGGAACATGTTTCGTGGCCTTTTTCGGCCCGTTTAGTTGCCTTTTGAACCGAGAATTACGTGCCCAAACGGAAGCCAGAATGATGCATTTCATCACTCTGACGGTCCCTCCTCCACGTACCGACCATAGTTTAATGCATAACAGCACCAGGGGTATGTCTCCGGGCCAAAAGGGTTTGCAGGTGCGTTTTCGCGAAAACGTCCGTTTCGGGCCGTTTTCGTGGGTTATAGCACACGATTTTCAGGACTCGGGTCAATTTTTTCGCAACATCCTGGATGTGCACAGACTCCTTCTACAAGACATTTGACGAGGTTTTCATTGATTTTTGGACCGTAGGGTACATGTTTCGTGGCCTTTTTCGGCCCGTTTAGGTGCCTTTTGAACCGAGAATTAAGTGCCCAAACGGAAGCAGAATGATGCATTTTGTCACTCTGACGGTCCCTCCTCCACGTACCGACCATAGTTTAATGCATAACAACACCAGGGGTATGTCTCAGGGCCAGAAGGGTTTGCAGCCGCGTTTTCGCGAAAACGACCGTTTCGGGCCGTTTTCGTGGGTTATAGTACACGATTTTCAGGACTCGGGTCAATTTTTTCGCAACATCCCGGATGTGCACAGACTCCTTCTACAAGACATTTGGCGAGGTTTTCATTGATTTTTGGACCGTAGGGTACATGTTTCGTGGCCTTTTTCGGCCCGTTTAGGTGCCTTTTGAACCGAGAATTACGTGCCCAAACGGAAGCCAGAATGATGCATTTTGTCACTCTGACGGTCCCTCCTCCACGTACTGACCATAGTTTAATGCATAACAGCACCAGGGGTATGTCTCCGGGCCAGAAGGGTTTGCAGGTGCGTTTTCGCGAAAACGTCCGTTTCGGGCCGTTTTCGTGGGTTATAGCACACGATTTTTAGGACTCGGGTCAATTTTTTTGCAACATCCCAGATGTGCACAGACTCCCTCTAGAAGACAATTGGCGAGGTTTTCATTGATTTTTGGCCCGTAGGGTACATGTTTCGTGGCCTTTTTCGACCCGTTTAGGTGCCTTTTGAACCGAGAATTATGTGCCCAAACGGAAGCAAGAATGATGCATTTTGTCACTCTGACGGTCCCTCCTCCACGTACCGACCATAGTTTAATGCATAACAGCACCAGGGGTATGTCTCAGGGCCAGAAGGGTTTGCATCCGCGTTTTCGCGAAAATGACCGTTTCGGGCCGTTTTCGTGGGTTATAGCACACGATTTTCAGGACTCGGGTCAATTTTTTCGCAACATCCCGGATGTGCACAGACTCCTTCTACAAGACATTTGGCGATGTTTTCATTGATTTTTGGACCGTAGGGAACATGTTTCGTGGCTTTTTTCGGGCCGTTTAGGTGCCTTTTGAACGGAGAATTACGTGCCCAAACGGAAGCCAGAATGATGCATTTCATCACTCTGACGGTCCCTCCTCCACGTACCGACCATAGTTTAATGCATAACAGCACCAGGGGTATGTCTCCGGGCCAAAAGGGTTTGCAGGTGCGTTTTCGCGAAAACGTCCGTTTCGGGCCGTTTTCGTGGGTTATAGCACACGATTTTCAGGACTCGGGTCAATTTTTTCGCAACATCCTGGATGTGCACAGACTCCTTCTACAAGACATTTGACGAGGTTTTCATTGATTTTTGGACCGTAGCGTACATGTTTCGTGGCCTTTTTCGGCCCGTTTAGCTGCCTTTTGAACCGAGAATTAAGTGCCCAAACGGAAGCAGAATGATGCATTTTGTCACTCTGACGGTCCCTCCTCCACGTACCGACCATAGTTTAATGCATAACAACACCAGGGGTATGTCTCAGGGCCAGAAGGGTTTGCAGCCGCGTTTTCGCGAAAACGACCGTTACGGGCAGTTTTCGTGGGTTATAGCACACGATTTTCAGGACTCGGGTCAATTTTTTCGCAACATCCCGGATGTGCACAGACTCCTTCTACAAGACATTTGGCGAGGTTTTCATTGATTTTTGGACCGTAGGGTACATGTTTCGTGGCCTTTTTCGGCCCGTTTAGGTGCCTTTTGAACCGAGAATTACGTGCCCAAAGGAAGCCAGAATGATGCATTTTGTCACTCTGACGGTCCCTCCTCCACGTACTGACCATAGTTTAATGCATAACAGCACCAGGGGTATGTCTCCGGCCAGAATGGTTTGCAGGTACGTTTTCGCGAAAACGTCCGTTTCGGGCCGTTTTCGTGGGTTATAGCACACGATTTTTAGGACTCGGGTCAATTTTTTCGCAACATCCCGGATGTGCAGAGACTCCCTCTAGAAGACAATTGGCGAGGTTTTCATTGATTTTTGGCCCGTAGGGTACATGTTTCGTGGCCTTTTTCGACCCGTTTAGGTGCCTTTTGAACCGAGAATTATGTGCCCAAACGGAAGCAAGAATGATGCATTTTGTCACTCTGACGGTCCCTCCTCCACGTACCGACCATAGTTTAATGCATAACAGCACCAGGGGTATGTCTCCGGACCAGAAGGGTTTGCAGCTGCGTTTTCGTACCGACACGATTTTCAGGACTCGGGTCAATTTTTTCGCAACATCCCGGATGTGCACAGACTCCTTCTACAAGACATTTGGCGAGGTTTTCATTGATTTTTGGACCGTAGGGTACATGTTTCGTGGCCTTTTTCGGCCCGTTTAGGTGCCTTTTGAACCGAGAATTACGTGCCCAAACGGAAGCCAGAATGATGCATTTTGTCACTCTGACGGTCCCTCCTCCACGTACCGACCATAGTTTAATGCATAACAGCACCAGGGGTATGTCTCAGGGCCAGAAGGGTTTGCAGCCGCGTTTTCGCGAAAACGACCGTTTCGGGCCGTTTTCGTGGGTTATAGCACACGATTTTCAGGACTCGGGTCAATTTTTTCGCAACATCCTGGATGTGCACAGACTCCTTCTACAAGACATTTGGCGAGGTTTTCATTGATTTTTGGACCGTAGGGAACATGTTTCGTGGCCTTTTTCGGCCTGTTTAGGTGCCTTTTGAACCGAGAATTACGTGCCCAAACAGAAGCCAGAATGATGCATTTCATCACTCTGACGGTCCCTCCTCCACGTACCGACCATAGTTTAATGCATAACAGCACCAGGGGTTTGTCTTCGGGCTAGAAGGGTTTGCAGGTGCGTTTTCGCGAAAACGTCCGTTTCGGGCCGTTTTCGTGGGTTATAGCACACGATTTTTAAGACTGGGGTCAATTTTTTCGCAACATCCCGGATGTGCACAGACTCCCTCTAGAAGACAATTGGCGAGGTTTTCATTGATTTTTGGACCGTAGGGTACATGTTTCGTGGCCTTTTTCGGCCCATTTAGGTGCCTTTTGAATCGAGAATTACGTGCCCAAACGAAAGCAAGAATGATGCATTTTGTCACTCTGACGGTCCCTCCTCCACGTACCGACCATAGTTTAATGCATAACAGCACCAGGGGTATGTCTCCGGGACAGAAGGGTTTGCAGCTGCGTTTTCGCGAAAACGACTGTTTCGGGCCGTTTTCGTGGGTTATAGCACACGATTTTCAGGACTCGGGTCAATTTTTTCGCAACATCCCGGATGTGCACAGACTCCTTCTACAAGACATTTGGCGAGGTTTTCATTGATTTTTGGACCGTAGGGTACATGTTTCGTGGCCTTTTTCGGCCCGTTTAGGTGCCTTTTGAACCGAGAATTACGTGCCCAAACGGAAGCCAGAATGATGCATTTTGTCACTCTGACGGTCCCTCCTCCACGTACCGACCATAGTTTAATGCATAACAGCACCAGGGGTATGTCTCAGGGCCAGAAGGGTTTGCATCCGCGTTTTCGCGAAAATGACCGTTTCGGGCCGTTTTCGTGGGTTATAGCACACGATTTTCAGGACTCGGGTCAATTTTTTCGCAACATCCTGGATGTGCACAGACTCCTTCTACAAGACATTTGACGAGGTTTTCATTGATTTTTGGACCGTAGGGTACATGTTTCGTGGCCTTTTTCGGCCCGTTTAGGTGCCTTTTGAACCGAGAATTAAGTGCCCAAACGGAAGCAGAATGATGCATTTTGTCACTCTGACGGTCCCTCCTCCACGTACCGACCATAGTTTAATGCATAACAACACCAGGGGTATGTCTCAGGGCCAGAAGGGTTTGCAGCCGCATTTTCGCGAAAACGACCGTTTC
This sequence comes from Cenchrus fungigraminus, assembly GCA_036936925.1. Lineage (NCBI taxonomy): Eukaryota > Viridiplantae > Streptophyta > Magnoliopsida > Poales > Poaceae > Cenchrus > Cenchrus fungigraminus. The sequence goes on from JAQONI010000094.1 coordinate 5,566, forward strand.
GGGCCGTTTTCGTGGGTTATAGTACACGATTTTCAGGACTCGGGTCAATTTTTTCGCAACATCCCGGATGTGCACAGACTCCTTCTACAAGACATTTGGCGAGGTTTTCATTGATTTTTGGACCGTAGGGTACATGTTTCGTGGCCTTTTTCGGCCCGTTTAGGTGCCTTTTGAACCGAGAATTACGTGCCCAAACGGAAGCCAGAATGATGCATTTTGTCACTCTGACGGTCCCTCCTCCACGTACTGACCATAGTTTAATGCATAACAGCACCAGGGGTATGTCTCCGGGCCAGAAGGGTTTGCAGGTGCGTTTTCGCGAAAACGTCCGTTTCGGGCCGTTTTCGTGGGTTATAGCACACGATTTTTAGGACTCGGGTCAATTTTTTTGCAACATCCCAGATGTGCACAGACTCCCTCTAGAAGACAATTGGCGAGGTTTTCATTGATTTTTGGCCCGTAGGGTACATGTTTCGTGGCCTTTTTCGACCCGTTTAGGTGCCTTTTGAACCGAGAATTATGTGCCCAAACGGAAGCAAGAATGATGCATTTTGTCACTCTGACGGTCCCTCCTCCACGTACCGACCATAGTTTAATGCATAACAGCACCAGGGGTATGTCTCAGGGCCAGAAGGGTTTGCATCCGCGTTTTCGCGAAAATGACCGTTTCGGGCCGTTTTCGTGGGTTATAGCACACGATTTTCAGGACTCGGGTCAATTTTTTCGCAACATCCCGGATGTGCACAGACTCCTTCTACAAGACATTTGGCGATGTTTTCATTGATTTTTGGACCGTAGGGAACATGTTTCGTGGCTTTTTTCGGGCCGTTTAGGTGCCTTTTGAACGGAGAATTACGTGCCCAAACGGAAGCCAGAATGATGCATTTCATCACTCTGACGGTCCCTCCTCCACGTACCGACCATAGTTTAATGCATAACAGCACCAGGGGTATGTCTCCGGGCCAAAAGGGTTTGCAGGTGCGTTTTCGCGAAAACGTCCGTTTCGGGCCGTTTTCGTGGGTTATAGCACACGATTTTCAGGACTCGGGTCAATTTTTTCGCAACATCCTGGATGTGCACAGACTCCTTCTACAAGACATTTGACGAGGTTTTCATTGATTTTTGGACCGTAGCGTACATGTTTCGTGGCCTTTTTCGGCCCGTTTAGCTGCCTTTTGAACCGAGAATTAAGTGCCCAAACGGAAGCAGAATGATGCATTTTGTCACTCTGACGGTCCCTCCTCCACGTACCGACCATAGTTTAATGCATAACAACACCAGGGGTATGTCTCAGGGCCAGAAGGGTTTGCAGCCGCGTTTTCGCGAAAACGACCGTTACGGGCAGTTTTCGTGGGTTATAGCACACGATTTTCAGGACTCGGGTCAATTTTTTCGCAACATCCCGGATGTGCACAGACTCCTTCTACAAGACATTTGGCGAGGTTTTCATTGATTTTTGGACCGTAGGGTACATGTTTCGTGGCCTTTTTCGGCCCGTTTAGGTGCCTTTTGAACCGAGAATTACGTGCCCAAAGGAAGCCAGAATGATGCATTTTGTCACTCTGACGGTCCCTCCTCCACGTACTGACCATAGTTTAATGCATAACAGCACCAGGGGTATGTCTCCGGCCAGAAGGGTTTGCAGGTACGTTTTCGCGAAAACGTCCGTTTCGGGCCGTTTTCGTGGGTTATAGCACACGATTTTTAGGACTCGGGTCAATTTTTTCGCAACATCCCGGATGTGCAGAGACTCCCTCTAGAAGACAATTGGCGAGGTTTTCATTGATTTTTGGCCCGTAGGGTACATGTTTCGTGGCCTTTTTCGACCCGTTTAGGTGCCTTTTGAACCGAGAATTATGTGCCCAAACGGAAGCAAGAATGATGCATTTTGTCACTCTGACGGTCCCTCCTCCACGTACCGACCATAGTTTAATGCATAACAGCACCAGGGGTATGTCTCCGGACCAGAAGGGTTTGCAGCTGCGTTTTCGTACCGACACGATTTTCAGGACTCGGGTCAATTTTTTCGCAACATCCCGGATGTGCACAGACTCCTTCTACAAGACATTTGGCGAGGTTTTCATTGATTTTTGGACCGTAGGGTACATGTTTCGTGGCCTTTTTCGGCCCGTTTAGGTGCCTTTTGAACCGAGAATTACGTGCCCAAACGGAAGCCAGAATGATGCATTTTGTCACTCTGACGGTCCCTCCTCCACGTACCGACCATAGTTTAATGCATAACAGCACCAGGGGTATGTCTCAGGGCCAGAAGGGTTTGCAGCCGCGTTTTCGCGAAAACGACCGTTTCGGGCCGTTTTCGTGGGTTATAGCACACGATTTTCAGGACTCGGGTCAATTTTTTCGCAACATCCCGGATGTGCACAGACTCCTTCTACAAGACATTTGGCGAGGTTTTCATTGATTTTTGGACCGTAGGGAACATGTTTCGTGGCCTTTTTCGGCCTGTTTAGGTGCCTTTTGAACCGAGAATTACGTGCCCAAACAGAAGCCAGAATGATGCATTTCATCACTCTGACGGTCCCTCCTCCACGTACCGACCATAGTTTAATGCATAACAGCACCAGGGGTTTGTCTTCGGGCTAGAAGGGTTTGCAGGTGCGTTTTCGCGAAAACGTCCGTTTCGGGCCGTTTTCGTGGGTTATAGCACACGATTTTTAAGACTGGGGTCAATTTTTTCGCAACATCCCGGATGTGCACAGACTCCCTCTAGAAGACAATTGGCGAGGTTTTCATTGATTTTTGGACCGTAGGGTACATGTTTCGTGGCCTTTTTCGGCCCATTTAGGTGCCTTTTGAATCGAGAATTACGTGCCCAAACGGAAGCAAGAATGATGCATTTTGTCACTCTGACGGTCCCTCCTCCACGTACCGACCATAGTTTAATGCATAACAGCACCAGGGGTATGTCTCCGGGACAGAAGGGTTTGCAGCTGCGTTTTCGCGAAAACGACTGTTTCGGGCCGTTTTCGTGGGTTATAGCACACGATTTTCAGGACTCGGGTCAATTTTTTCGCAACATCCCGGATGTGCACAGACTCCTTCTACAAGACATTTGGCGAGGTTTTCATTGATTTTTGGACCGTAGGGTACATGTTTCGTGGCCTTTTTCGGCCCGTTTAGGTGCCTTTTGAACCGAGAATTACGTGCCCAAACGGAAGCCAGAATGATGCATTTTGTCACTCTGACGGTCCCTCCTCCACGTACCGACCATAGTTTAATGCATAACAGCACCAGGGGTATGTCTCAGGGCCAGAAGGGTTTGCATCCGCGTTTTCGCGAAAATGACCGTTTCGGGCCGTTTTCGTGGGTTATAGCACACGATTTTCAGGACTCGGGTCAATTTTTTTGCAACATCCCGGATGTGCACAGACTCCTTCTACAAGACATTTGGCGATGTTTTCATTGATTTTTGGACCGTAGGGAACATGTTTCGTGGCCTTTTTCGGCCCGTTTAGGTGCCTTTTGAACCGAGAATTACGTGCCCAAACGGAAGCCAGAATGATGCATTTCATCACTCTGACGGTCCCTCCTCCACGTACCGACCATAGTTTAATGCATAATAGCACCAGGGGTATGTCTCCGGGCCAGAAGGGTTTGCAGGTGCGTTTTCGCGAAAACGTCCGTTTCGGGCCGTTTTCGTGGGTTATAGCACACGATTTCCAGGACTCGGGTCAATTTTTTCGCAACATCCCGGATGTGCACAGACTCCTTCTACAAGACATTTTGCAAGGTTTTCATTGATTTTTGGACCGTAGGGTACATGTTTCGTGGCCTTTTTCGGCCCGTTTAGGTGCCTTTTGAATCGAGAATTACGTGCCCAAACGGAAGCCAGAATGATGCATTTTGTCACTCTGACGGTCCCTCCTCCACGTACCGACCATAGTTTAATGCATAACAGCACCAGGGGTATGTCTCAGGGCCAGAAGGGTTTGCAGCCGCGTTTTCGCGAAAACGACCGTTTCGGGCCGTTTTCGTGGGTTATAGCACACGATTTTCAGGACTCGGGTCAATTTTTTCGCAACATCCCGGATGTGCACAGACTCCTTCTACAAGACATTTGGCGATGTTTTCATTGATTTTTGGACCGTAGGGAACATGTTTCGTGGCCTTTTTCGGCCCGTTTAGGTGCCTTTTGAACCGAGAATTACGTGCCCAAACGGAAGCCAGAATGATGCATTTCATCACTCTGACGGTCCCTCCTCCACGTACCGACCATAGTTTAATGCATAATAGCACCAGGGGTATGTCTCCGGGCCAGAAGGGTTTGCAGGTGCGTTTTCGCGAAAACGTCCGTTTCGGGCCGTTTTCGTGGGTTATAGCACACGATTTCCAGGACTCGGGTCAATTTTTTCGCAACATCCCGGATGTGCACAGACTCCTTCTACAAGACATTTTGCAAGGTTTTCATTGATTTTTGGACCGTAGGGTACATGTTTCGTGGCCTTTTTCGGCCCGTTTAGGTGCCTTTTGAACCGAGAATTACGTGCCCAAACGGAAGCCAGAATGATGCATTTTGTCACTCTGACGGTCCCTCCTCCACGTACCGACCATAGTTTAATGCATAACAGCACCAGGGGTATGTCTCAGGGCCAGAAGGGTTTGCAGCCGCGTTTTCGCGAAAACGACCGTTTCGGGCCGTTTTCGTGGGTTATAGCACACGATTTTCAGGACTCGGGTCAATTTTTTCGCAACATCCCGGATGTGCACAGACTCCTTCTACAAGACATTTGGCGAGGTTTTCATTGATTTTTGGCCCGTAGGGAACATGTTTCGTGGCCTTTTTCGGCCTGTTTAGGTGCCTTTTGAACCGAGAATTACGTGCCCAAACAGAAGCCAGAATGATGCATTTCATCACTCTGACGGTCCCTCCTCCACGTACCGACCATAGTTTAATGCATAACAGCACCAGGGGTTTGTCTTCGGGCTAGAAGGGTTTGCAGGTGCGTTTTCGCGAAAACGTCCGTTTCGGGCCGTTTTCGTGGGTTATAGCACACGATTTTTAAGACTGGGGTCAATTTTTTCGCAACATCCCGGATGTGCACAGACTCCCTCTAGAAGACAATTGGCGAGGTTTTCATTGATTTTTGGACCGTAGGGTACATGTTTCGTGGCCTTTTTCGGCCCATTTAGGTGCCTTTTGAATCGAGAATTACGTGCCCAAACGGAAGCAAGAATGATGCATTTTGTCACTCTGACGGTCCCTCCTCCACGTACCGACCATAGTTTAATGCATAACAGCACCAGGGGTATGTCTCCGGGACAGAAGGGTTTGCAGCTGCGTTTTCGCGAAAACGACTGTTTCGGGCCGTTTTCGTGGGTTATAGCACACGATTTTCAGGACTCGGGTCAATTTTTTCGCAACATCCCGGATGTGCACAGACTCCTTCTACAAGACATTTGGCGAGGTTTTCATTGATTTTTGGACCGTAGGGTACATGTTTCGTGGCCTTTTTCGGCCCGTTTAGGTGCCTTTTGAACCGAGAATTACGTGCCCAAACGGAAGCCAGAATGATGCATTTTGTCACTCTGACGGTCCCTCCTCCACGTACCGACCATAGTTTAATGCATAACAGCACCAGGGGTATGTCTCAGGGCCAGAAGGGTTTGCATCCGCGTTTTCGCGAAAATGACCGTTTCGGGCCGTTTTCGTGGGTTATAGCACACGATTTTCAGGACTCGGGTCAATTTTTTCGCAACATCCCGGATGTGCACAGACTCCTTCTACAAGACATTTGGCGATGTTTTCATTGATTTTTGGACCGTAGGGAACATGTTTCGTGGCCTTTTTCGGCCCGTTTAGGTGCCTTTTGAACCGAGAATTACGTGCCCAAACGGACGCCAGAATGATGCATTTCATCACTCTGACGGTCCCTCCTCCACGTACCGACCATAGTTTAATGCATAATAGCACCAGGGGTATGTCTCCGGGCCAGAAGGGTTTGCAGGTGCGTTTTCGCGAAAACGTCCGTTTCGGGCCGTTTTCGTGGGTTATAGCACACGATTTCCAGGACTCGGGTCAATTTTTTCGCAACATCCCGGATGTGCACAGACTCCTTCTACAAGACATTTTGCAAGGTTTTCATTGATTTTTGGACCGTAGGGTACATGTTTCGTGGCCTTTTTCGGCCCGTTTAGGTGCCTTTTGAACCGAGAATTACGTGCCCAAACGGAAGCCAGAATGATGCATTTTGTCACTCTGACGGTCCCTCCTCCACGTACCGACCATAGTTTAATGCATAACAGCACCAGGGGTATGTCTCAGGGCCAGAAGGGTTTGCAGCCGCGTTTTCGCGAAAACGACCGTTTCGGGCCGTTTTCGTGGGTTATAGCACACGATTTTCAGGACTCGGGTCAATTTTTTCGCAACATCCCGGATGTGCACAGACTCCTTCTACAAGAAATTTGGCGATGTTTTCATTGATTTTTGGACCGTAGGGAACATGTTTCGTGGCCTTTTTCGGCCCGTTTAGGTGCCTTTTGAACCGAGAATTACGTGCCCAAACGGAAGCCAGAATGATGCATTTCATCACTCTGACGGTCCCTCCTCTACGTACCGACCATAGTTTAATGCATAATAGCACCAGGGGTATGTCTCCGGGCCAGAAGGGTTTGCAGGTGCGTTTTCGCGAAAACGTCCGTTTCGGGCCGTTTTCGTGGGTTATAGCACACGATTTCCAGGACTCGGGTCATTTTTTTCGCAACATCCCGGATGTGCACAGACTCCTTCTACAAGACATTTTGCAAGGTTTTCATTGATTTTTGGACCGTAGGGTACATGTTTCGTGGCCTTTTTCGGCTCGTTTAGGTGCCTTTTGAACCGAGAATTACGTGCCCAAACGGAAGCCAGAATGATGCATTTTGTCACTCTGACGGTCCCTCCTCCACGTACCGACCATAGTTTAATGCATAACAGCACCAGGGGTATGTCTCAGGGCCAGAAGGGTTTGCAGCCGCGTTTTCGCGAAAACGACCGTTTCGGGCCGTTTTCGTGGGTTATAGCACACGATTTTCAGGACTCGGGTCAATTTTTTCGCAACATCCCGGATGTGCACAGACTCCTTCTACAAGACATTTGACGAGGTTTTCATTGATTTTTGGACCGTAGGGTACATGTTTCGTGGCCTTTTTCGGCCCGTTTAGGTGCCTTTTGAACCGAGAATTACGTGCCCAAACGGAAGCAGAATGATGCATTTTGTCACTCTGACGGTCCCTCCTCCACGTACCGACCATAGTTTAATGCATAACAACACCAGGGGTATGTCTCAGGGCCAGAAGGGTTTGCAGCCGCGTTTTCGCGAAAACGACTGTTTCGGGCCGTTTTCGTGGGTTATAGCACACGATTTTCAGGACTCGGGTCAATTTTTTTGCAACATCCCGGATGTGCACAGACTCCTTCCACAAGACATTTGGCGAGGTTTTCATTGATTTTTGGACCGTCTGGTACATGTTTCGTGGCCTTTTTCGGCCCGTTTAGGTGCCTTTTGAACCAAGAATTACGTGCCCAAACGGAAGCCAGAATGATGCATTTTGTCACTCTGACGGTCCCTCCTCCACGTACTGACCATAGTTTAATGCATAATAGCACCAGGGGTATGTCTCCAGGCCAGAAGGGTTTGCAGGTGCGTTTTCGCGAAAACGTCCGTTTCGGGCCGTTTTCGTGGGTTATAGCACACGATTTCCAGGACTCGGGTCAATTTTTTCGCCACATCCCGGATGTGCACAGACTCCTTCTACAAGACATTTGGCGAGGTTTTCATTGATTTTTGGACCGTAGGGAACATGTTTCGTGGCCTTTTTCGGCCCGTTTAGGTGCCTTTTGAACCGAGAATTACGTGCCCAAACGGAAGCCAGAATGATGCATTTTGTCACTCTGACGGTCCCTCCTCCACGTACCGACCATAGTTTAATGCATAACAGCACCAGGGGTATGTCTTAGGGCCACAAGGGTTTGCAGCCGCGTTTTCGCGAAAACGACCGTTTCAGGCCGTTTTCGTGGGTTATAGCACACGATTTTCAGGACTCGGGTCAATTTTTTCGCAACATCCCGGATGTGCACAGACTCCTTCTACAAGACATTTGGCGAGGTTTTCATTGATTTTTGGACCGTAGGGTACATGTTTCGTGGCCTTTTTCGGCCCGTTTAGGTGCCTTTTGAACCGAGAATTACGTGCCCAAACGGAAGCCAGAATGATGCATTTCATCACTCTGACGGTCCCTCCTCCACGTATCGACCATAGTTTAATGCATAACAGCACCAGGGGTATGTCTCCGGGCTAGAAGGGTTTGCAGGTGCGTTTTCGCGAAAACGTCCGTTTCGGGCCGTTTTCGTGGGTTATAGCACACGATTTTTAGGACTCGGGTCAATTTTTTCGCAACATCCCGGATGTGCACAAACTCCCTCTAGAAGACAATTAGCGAGGTTTTCATTGATTTTTGGACCGTAGGGTACATGTTTCGTGGCCTTTTTCGGCCCGTTTAGGTGCCTTTTGAACCGAGAATTACGTACCCAAACGGAAACCAGAATGATGCATTTTGTCACTCTGACGGTCCCTCCTCCACGTACCGACCATAGTTTAATGCATAACAGCACCAGGGGTATGTCTCTGGGCCAGAAGGGTTTGCAGCTGCGTTTTCGCGAAAACGACTGTTTCGGGCCATTTTCGTGGGTTATAGCACACGATTTTCAGGACTCGGGTCAATTTTTTCGCAACATCCCGGATGTGCACAGACTCCTTCTACAAGACATTTGGCGAGGTTTTCATTGATTTTTGGACCGTAGGGTACATGTTTCGTGGCCTTTTCGGCCCGTTTAGGTGCCTTTTGAACCGAGAATTACGTGCCCAAACGGAAGCCAGAATAATGCATTTTGTCACTCTGACGGTCCCTCCTCCACGTACCGACCATAGTTTAATGCATAACAGCACCAGGGGTATGTCTCAGGGCCAGATGGGTTTGCAGCCGCGTTTTCGCGAAAACGGTCGTTTCGGGCCGTTTTCGTGGGTTATAGCACACAATTTTCAGGACTCGGGTCAATTTTTTTGCAACATCCCGGATGTGCCGAGACTCCTTCTACAAGACATTTGGCGAGGTTTTTTTTGATTTTTGGACCGTAGGGAACATGTTTCGTGGCCTTTTTCGGCCCGTTTAGGTGCCTTTTGAACCGAGAATTACGTGCCCAAACGGACGCAAGAATGATGTATTTCATCACTCTGATGGTCCCTCCTCCACGTACCGACCATAGTTTAATGCATAACAGCACCAGGGGTATGTCTCCGGGCCAAATGGGTTTGCAGCTGCGTTTTCGCGAAAACGACCGTTTCGGGCCGTTTTCGTGGGTTATAGCACACGATTTTCAGGACTCGGGTCAATTTTTTCGCAACATCCCGGATGTGCACAGACTCCTTCTACAAGACATTTGACGAGGTTTTCATTGATTTTTGGACCGTAGGGTACATGTTTCGTGGCCTTTTTCGGCCCGTTTAGGTGCCTTTTGAACCGAGAATTACGTGCCCAAACGGAAGCAGAATGATGCATTTTGTCACTCTGACCGTCCCTCCTCCACGTACCGACCATAGTTTAATGCATAACAACACCAGGGGTATGTCTCAGGGCCAGAAGGGTTTGCAGCCGCGTTTTCGCGAAAACGACTGTTTCGGGCCGTTTTCGTGGGTTATAGCACACGATTTTCAGGACTCGGGTCAATTTTTTCGCAACATCCCGGATGTGCACAAACTCCCTCTAGAAGACAATTGGCGAGGTTTTCATTGATTTTTGGACCGTAGGGTACATGTTTCGTGGCCTTTTTCGGCCCGTTTAGGTGCCTTTTGAACTGAGAATTACATGCCCAAACGGAAGCCAGAATGATGCATTTTGTCACTCTGACGGTCCCTCCTCCACGTACCGACCATAGTTTAATGCATAACAGCACCAGGGGTATGTCTCAGGGCCAGAAGGGTTTGCATCCGCATTTTCGCGAAAATGACCGTTTCGGGCCGTTTTCGTGGGTTATAGCACACGATTTTCAGGACTCGGGTCAATTTTTTCGCAACATCCCGGATGTGCACAGACTCCTTCTACAAGACATTTGGCGATGTTTTCATTGATTTTTGGACCGTAGGGAACATGTTTCGTGGCCTTTTTCGGCCCGTTTAGGTGCCTTTTGAACTGATAATTACGTGCCCAAACGGAAGCCAGAATGATGCATTTCATCACTCTGACGGTCCCTCCTCCACGTACCGACCATAGTTTAATGCATAACAGCACCAGGGGTATGTCTCCGGGCCAAAAGGGTTTGCAGGTGCGTTTTGGCGAAAACGTCCGTTTCGGGCCGTTTTCGTGGGTTATAGCACACGATTTCCAGGACTCGGGTCAATTTTTTCGCAACATCCCGGATGTGCACAGACTCCTTCTACAAGACATTTTGCAAGGTTTTCATTGATTTTTGGACCGTAGGGTACATGTTTCGTGGCCTTTTTCGGCCCGTTTAGGTGCCTTTTGAACCGAGAATTACGTGCCCAAACGGAAGCCAGAATGATGCATTTTGTCACTCTGACGGTCCCTCCTCCACGTACCGACCATAGTTTAATGCATAACAGCACCAGGGGTATGTCTCAGGGCCAGAAGGGTTTGCAGCCGCGTTTTCGCGAAAACGACCGTTTCGGGCCGTTTTCGTGGGTTATAGCACACGATTTTCAGGACTCGGGTCAATTTTTTCGCAACATCCCGGATGTGCACAGACTCCTTCTACAAGACATTTGACGAGGTTTTCATTGATTTTTGGACCGTAGGGTACATGTTTCGTGGCCTTTTTCGGCCCGTTTAGGTGCCTTTTGAACCGAGAATTACGTGCCCAAACGGAAGCAGAATGATGCATTTTGTCACTCTGACGGTCCCTCCTCCACGTACCGACCATAGTTTAATGCATAACAACACCAGGGGTATGTCTCAGGGCCAGAAGGGTTTGCAGCCGCGTTTTCGCGAAAACGACTGTTTCGGGCCGTTTTCGTGGGTTATAGCACACGATTTTCAGGACTCGGGTCAATTTTTTTGCAACATCCCGGATGTGCACAGACTCCTTCCACAAGACATTTGGCGAGGTTTTCATTGATTTTTGGACCGTCTGGTACATGTTTCGTGGCCTTTTTCGGCCCGTTTAGGTGCCTTTTGAACCAAGAATTACGTGCCCAAACGGAAGCCAGAATGATGCAATTTGTCACTCTGACGGTCCCTCCTCCACGTACTGACCATAGTTTAATGCATAATAGCACCAGGGGTATGTCTCCGGGCCAGAAGGGTTTGCAGGTGCGTTTTCGCGAAAACGTCCGTTTCGGGCCGTTTTCGTGGGTTATAGCACACGATTTCCAGGACTCGGGTCAATTTTTTCGCAACATCCCGGATGTGCACAGACTCCTTCTACAAGACATTTGGCGAGGTTTTCATTGATTTTTGGACCGTAGGGAACATGTTTCGTGGCCTTTTTCGGCCCGTTTAGGTGCCTTTTGAACCGAGAATTACGTGCCCAAACGGAAGCCAGAATGATGCATTTTGTCACTCTGACGGTCCCTCCTCCACGTACCGACCATTGTTTAATGCATAACAGCACCAGGGGTATGTCTCAGGGCCACAAGGGTTTGCAGCCGCGTTTTCGCGAAAACGACCGTTTCAGGCCGTTTTCGTGGGTTATAGCACACGATTTTCAGGACTCGGGTCAATTTTTTCGCAACATCCCGGATGTGCACAGACTCCTTCTACAAGACATTTGGCGAGGTTTTCATTGATTTTTGGACCGTAGGGTACATGTTTCGTGGCCTTTTTTGGCCCGTTTAGGTGCCTTTTGAACCGAGAATTACGTGCCCAAACGGAAGCCAGAATGATGCATTTCATCACTCTGACGGTCCCTCCTCCACGTACCGACCATAGTTTAATGCATAACAGCACCAGGGGTATGTCTCCGGGCTAGAAGGGTTTGCAGGTGCGTTTTCGCGAAAACGTCCGTTTCGGGCCGTTTTCGTGGGTTATAGCACACGATTTTTAGGACTCGGGTCAATTTTTTCGCAACATCCCGGATGTGCACAAACTCCCTCTAGAAGACAATTAGCGAGGTTTTCATTGATTTTTGGACCGTAGGGTACATGTTTCGTGGCCTTTTTCGGCCCGTTTAGGTGCCTTTTGAACCGAGAATTACGTGCCCAAACGGAAACCAGAATGATGCATTTTGTCACTCTGACGGTCCCTCCTCCACGTACCGACCATAGTTTAATGCATAACAGCACCAGGGGTATGTCTCTGGGCCAGAAGGGTTTGCAGCTGCGTTATCGCGAAAAAGACTGTTTCGGGCCATTTTCGTGGGTTATAGCACACGATTTTCAGGACTCGGGTCAATTTTTTCGCAACATCCCGGATGTGCACAGACTCCTTCTACAAGACATTTGGCGAGGTTTTCATTGATTTTTGGACCGTAGGGTACATGTTTCGTGGCCTTTTCGGCCCGTTTAGGTGCCTTTTGAACCGAGAATTACGTGCCCAAACGGAAGCCAGAATAATGCATTTTGTCACTCTGACGGTCCCTCCTCCACGTACCGACCATAGTTTAATGCATAACAGCACCAGGGGTATGTCTCAGGGCCAGAAGGGTTTGCAGCCGCGTTTTCGCGAAAACGGTCGTTTCGGGCCGTTTTCGTGGGTTATAGCACACGATTTCCAGGACTCGGGTCAATTTTTTCGCAACATCCCGGATGTGCACAGACTCCTTCTACAAGACATTTGGCGAGGTTTTCATTGATTTTTGGACCGTAGGGAACATGTTTCGTGGCCTTTTTCGGCCCGTTTAGGTGCCTTTTGAACCGAGAATTACGTGCCCAAACGGAAGCCAGAATGATGCATTTTGTCACTCTGACGGTCCCTCCTCCACGTACCGACCATAGTTTAATGCATAACAGCACCAGGGGTATGTCTCAGGGCCACAAGGGTTTGCAGCCGCGTTTTCGCGAAAACGACCGTTTCAGGCCGTTTTCGTGGGTTATAGCACACGATTTTCAGGACTCGGGTCAATTTTTTCTCAACATCCCGGATGTGCACAGACTCCTTCTACAAGACATTTGGCGAGGTTTTCATTGATTTTTGGACCGTAGGGTACATGTTTCGTGGCCTTTTTCGGCCCGTTTAGGTGCCTTTTGAACCGAGAATTACGTGCCCAAACGGAAGCCAGAATGATGCATTTCATCACTCTGACGGTCCCTCCTCCACGTACCGACCATAGTTTAATGCATAACAGCACCAGGGGTATGTCTCCGGGCTAGAAGGGTTTGCAGGTGCGTTTTCGCGAAAACGTCCGTTTCGGGCCGTTTTCGTGGGTTATAGCACACGATTTTTAGGACTCGGGTAAATTTTTTCGCAACATCCCGGATGTGCACAAACTCCCTCTAGAAGACAATTAGCGAGGTTTTCATTGATTTTTGGACCGTAGGGTACATGTTTCGTGGCCTTTTTCGGCCCGTTTAGGTGCCTTTTGAACCGAGAATTACGTGCCCAAACGGAAACCAGAATGATGCATTTTGTCACTCTGACGGTCCCTCCTCCACGTACCGACCATAGTTTAATGCATAACAGCACCAGGGGTATGTCTCTGGGCCAGAAGGGTTTGCAGCTGCGTTATCGCGAAAAAGACTGTTTCGGGCCATTTTCGTGGGTTATAGCACACGATTTTCAGGACTCGGGTCAATTTTTTCGCAACATCCCGGATGTGCACAGACTCCTTCTACAAGACATTTGGCGAGGTTTTCATTGATTTTTGGACCGTAGGGTACATGTTTCGTGGCCTTTTCGGCCCGTTTAGGTGCCTTTTGAACCGAGAATTACGTGCCCAAACGGAAGCCAGAATAATGCATTTTGTCACTCTGACGGTCCCTCCTCCACGTACCGACCATAGTTTAATGCATAACAGCACCAGGGGTATGTCTCAGGGCCAGAAGGGTTTGCAGCCGCGTTTTCGCGAAAACGGTCGTTTCGGGCCGTTTTCGTGGGTTATAGCACACAATTTTCAGGACTCGGGTCAATTTTTTTGCAACATCCCGGATGTGCACAGACTCCTTCTACAAGACATTTGGCGAGGTTTTTTTTTATTTTTGGACCGTAGGGAACATGTTTCGTGGCCTTTTTCGGCCCGTTTAGGTGCCTTTTGAACCGAGAATTACGTGCCCAAACGGACGCAAGAATCATGTATTTCATCACTCTGATGGTCCCTCCTCCACGTACCGACCATAGTTTAATGCATAACAGCACCAGGGGTATGTCTCCGGGCCAAAAGGGTTTGCAGCCGCGTTTTCGCGAAAACGACCGTTTCGGGCCGTTTTCGTGGGTTATAGCACACGATTTTCAGGACTCGGGTCAATTTTTTCGCAACATCCCGGATGTGCACAGACTCCTTCTACAAGACATTTGACGAGGTTTTCATTGATTTTTGGACCGTAGGGTACATGTTTCGTGGCCTTTTTCGGCCCGTTTAGGTGCCTTTTGAACCGAGAATTACGTGCCCAAACGGAAGCCAGAATGATGCATTTCATCACTCTGACGGTCCCTCCTCCACGTACCGACCATAGTTTAATGCATAACAGCACCAGGGGTATGTCTCCGGGCCAAAAGGGTTTGCAGGTGCGTTTTCGCGAAAACGTCCGTTTCGGGCCGTTTTCGTGGGTTATAGCACACGATTTCCAGGACTCGGGTCAATTTTTTCGCAACATCCCGGATGTGCACAGACTCCTTCTACAAGACATTTTGCAAGGTTTTCATTGATTTTTGGACCGTAGGGTACATGTTTCGTGGCCTTTTTCGGCCCGTTTAGGTGCCTTTTGAACCGAGAATTACGTGCCCAAACGGAAGCCAGAATGATGCATTTTGTCACTCTGACGGTCCCTCCTCCACGTACCGACCATAGTTTAATGCATAACAGCACCAGGGGTATGTCTCAGGGCCAGAAGGGTTTGCAGCTGCGTTTTCGCGAAAACGACCGTTTCGGGCCGTTTTCGTGGGTTATAGCACACGATTTTCAGGACTCGGGTCAATTTTTTCGCAACATCCCGGATGTGCACAGACTCCTTCTACAAGACATTTGACGAGGTTTTCATTGATTTTTGGACCGTAGGGTACATGTTTCGTGGCCTTTTTCGGCCCGTTTAGGTGCCTTTTGAACCGAGAATTACGTGCCCAAACGGAAGCAGAATGATGCATTTTGTCACTCTGACGGTCCCTCCTCCACGTACCGACCATAGTTTAATGCATAACAACACCAGGGGTATGTCTCAGGGCCAGAAGGGTTTGCAGCCGCGTTTTCGCGAAAACGACCGTTTCGGGCCGTTTTCGTGGGTTATAGCACACGATTTTCAGGACTCGGGTCAATTTTTTCGCAACATCCCGGATGTGCACAGACTCCTTCTACAAGACATTTGACGAGGTTTTCATTGATTTTTGGACCGTAGGGTACATGTTTCGTGGCCTTTTTCGGCCCGTTTAGGTGCCTTTTGAACCGAGAATTACGTGCCCAAACGGAAGCCAGAATGATGCATTTCATCACTCTGACGGTCCCTCCTCCACGTACCGACCATAGTTTAATGCATAACAGCACCAGGGGTATGTCTCCGGGCCAAAAGGGTTTGCAGGTGCGTTTTCGCGAAAACGTCCGTTTCGGGCCGTTTTCGTGGGTTATAGCACACGATTTCCAGGACTCGGGTCAATTTTTTCGCAACATCCCGGATGTGCACAGACTCCTTCTACAAGACATTTTGCAAGGTTTTCATTGATTTTTGGACCGTAGGGTACATGTTTCGTGGCCTTTTTCGGCCCGTTTAGGTGCCTTTTGAACCGAGAATTACGTGCCCAAACGGAAGCCAGAATGATGCATTTTGTCACTCTGACGGTCCCTCCTCCACGTACCGACCATAGTTTAATGCATAACAGCACCAGGGGTATGTCTCAGGGCCAGAAGGGTTTGCAGCCGCGTTTTCGCGAAAACGACCGTTTCGGGCCGTTTTCGTGGGTTATAGCACACGATTTTCAGGACTCGGGTCAATTTTTTCGCAACATCCCGGATGTGCACAGACTCCTTCTACAAGACATTTGACGAGGTTTTCATTGATTTTTGGACCGTAGGGTACATGTTTCGTGGCCTTTTTCGGCCCGTTTAGGTGCCTTTTGAACCGAGAATTACGTGCCCAAACGGAAGCAGAATGATGCATTTTGTCACTCTGACGGTCCCTCCTCCACGTACCGACCATAGTTTAATGCATAACAACACCAGGGGTATGTCTCAGGGCCAGAAGGGTTTGCAGCCGCGTTTTCGCGAAAACGACTGTTTCGGGCCGTTTTCGTGGGTTATAGCACACGATTTTCAGGACTCGGGTCAATTTTTTTGCAACATCCCGGATGTGCACAGACTCCTTCCACAAGACATTTGGCGAGGTTTTCATTGATTTTTGGACCGTCTGGTACATGTTTCGTGGCCTTTTTCGGCCCGTTTAGGTGCCTTTTGAACCAAGAATTACGTGCCCAAACGGAAGCCAGAATGATGCAATTTGTCACTCTGACGGTCCCTCCTCCACGTACTGACCATAGTTTAATGCATAATAGCACCAGGGGTATGTCTCCGGGCCAGAAGGGTTTGCAGGTGCGTTTTCGCGAAAACGTCCGTTTCGGGCCGTTTTCGTGGGTTATAGCACACGATTTCCAGGACTCGGGTCAATTTTTTCGCAACATCCCGGATGTGCACAGACTCCTTCTACAAGACATTTGGCGAGGTTTTCATTGATTTTTGGACCGTAGGGAACATGTTTCGTGGCCTTTTTCGGCCCGTTTAGGTGCCTTTTGAACCGAGAATTACGTGCCCAAACGGAAGCCAGAATGATGCATTTTGTCACTCTGACGGTCCCTCCTCCACGTACCGACCATAGTTTAATGCATAACAGCACCAGGGGTATGTCTCAGGGCCACAAGGGTTTGCAGCCGCGTTTTCGCGAAAACGACCGTTTCAGGCCGTTTTCGTGGGTTATAGCACACGATTTTCAGGACTCGGGTCAATTTTTTCGCAACATCCCGGATGTGCACAGACTCCTTCTACAAGACATTTGGCGAGGTTTTCATTGATTTTTGGACCGTAGGGTACATGTTTCGTGGCCTTTTTCGGCCCGTTTAGGTGCCTTTTGAACCGAGAATTACGTGCCCAAACGGAAGCCAGAATGATGCATTTTGTCACTCTGACGGTCCCTCCTCCACGTACCGACCATAGTTTAATGCATAACAGCACCAGGGGTATGTCTCAGGGCCAGAAGGGTTTGCAGCCGCGTTTTCGCGAAAACGACCGTTTCGGGCCGTTTTCGTGGGTTATAGCACACGATTTTCAGGACTCGGGTCAATTTTTTCGCAACATCCCGGATGTGCACAGACTCCTTCTACAAGACATTTGACGAGGTTTTCATTGATTTTTGGACCGTAGGGTACATGTTTCGTGGCCTTTTTCGGCCCGTTTAGGTGCCTTTTGAACCGAGAATTACGTGCCCAAACGGAAGCAGAATGATGCCTTTTGTCACTCTGACGGTCCCTCCTCCACGTACCGACCATAGTTTAATGCATAACAACACCAGGGGTATGTCTCAGGGCCAGAAGGGTTTGCAGCCGCGTTTTCGCGAAAACGACTGTTTCGGGCCGTTTTCGTGGGTTATAGCACACGATTTTCAGGACTCGGGTCAATTTTTTTGCAACATCCCGGATGTGCACAGACTCCTTCCACAAGACATTTGGCGAGGTTTTCATTGATTTTTGGACCGTCTGGTACATGTTTCGTGGCCTTTTTCGGCCCGTTTAGGTGCCTTTTGAACCAAGAATTACGTGCCCAAACGGAAGCCAGAATGATGCAATTTGTCACTCTGACGGTCCCTCCTCCACGTACTGACCATAGTTTAATGCATAATAGCACCAGGGGTATGTCTCCGGGCCAGAAGGGTTTGCAGGTGCGTTTTCGCGAAAACGTCCGTTTCGGGCCGTTTTCGTGGGTTATAGCACACGATTTCCAGGACTCGGGTCAATTTTTTCGCAACATCCCGGATGTGCACAGACTCCTTCTACAAGACATTTGGCGAGGTTTTCATTGATTTTTGGACCGTAGGGAACATGTTTCGTGGCCTTTTTCGGCCCGTTTAGGTGCCTTTTGAACCGAGAATTACGTGCCCAAACGGAAGCCAGAATGATGCATTTTGTCACTCTGACGGTCCCTCCTCCACGTACCGACCATAGTTTAATGCATAACAGCACCAGGGGTATGTCTCAGGGCCACAAGGGTTTGCAGCCGCGTTTTCGCGAAAACGACCGTTTCAGGCCGTTTTCGTGGGTTATAGCACACGATTTTCAGGACTCGGGTCAATTTTTTCGCAACATCCCGGATGTGCACAGACTCCTTCTACAAGACATTTGGCGAGGTTTTCATTGATTTTTGGACCGTAGGGTACATGTTTCGTGGCCTTTTTCGGCCCGTTTAGGTGCCTTTTGAACCGAGAATTACGTGCCCAAACGGAAGCCAGAATGATGCATTTCATCACTCTGACGGTCCCTCCTCCACGTACCGACCATAGTTTAATGCATAACAGCACCAGGGGTATGTCTCCGGGCTAGAAGGGTTTGCAGGTGCGTTTTCGCGAAAACGTCCGTTTCGGGCCGTTTTCGTGGGTTATAGCACACGATTTTTAGGACTCGGGTCAATTTTTTCGCAACATCCCGGATGTGCACAAACTCCCTCTAGAAGACAATTAGCGAGGTTTTCATTGATTTTTGGACCGTAGGGTACATGTTTCGTGGCCTTTTTCGGCCCGTTTAGGTGCCTTTTGAACCGAGAATTACGTGCCCAAACGGAAACCAGAATGATGCATTTTGTCACTCTGACGGTCCCTCCTCCACGTACCGACCATAGTTTAATGCATAACAGCACCAGGGGTATGTCTCTGGGCCAGAAGGGTTTGCAGCTGCGTTATCGCGAAAACGACCGTTTCGGGCCGTTTTCGTGGGTTATAGCACACGATTTTCAGGACTCGGGTCAATTTTTTCGCAACATCCCGGATGTGCACAGACTCCTTCTACAAGACATTTGACGAGGTTTTCATTGATTTTTGGACCGTAGGGTACATGTTTCGTGGCCTTTTTCGGCCCGTTTAGGTGCCTTTTGAACCGAGAATTACGTGCCCAAACGGAAGCCAGAATGATGCATTTCATCACTCTGACGGTCCCTCCTCCACGTACCGACCATAGTTTAATGCATAACAGCACCAGGGGTATGTCTCCGGGCCAAAAGGGTTTGCAGGTGCGTTTTCGCGAAAACGTCCGTTTCGGGCCGTTTTCGTGGGTTATAGCACACGATTTCCAGGACTCGGGTCAATTTTTTCGCAACATCCCGGATGTGCTCAGACTCCTTCTACAAGACATTTTGCAAGGTTTTCATTGATTTTTGGACCGTAGGGTACATGTTTCGTGGCCTTTTTCGGCCCGTTTAGGTGCCTTTTGAACCGAGAATTACGTGCCCAAACGGAAGCCAGAATGATGCATTTTGTCACTCTGACGGTCCCTCCTCCACGTACCGACCATAGTTTAATGCATAACAGCACCAGGGGTATGTCTCAGGGCCAGAAGGGTTTGCAGCCGCGTTTTCGCGAAAACGACCGTTTCGGGCCGTTTTCGTGGGTTATAGCACACGATTTTCAGGACTCGGGTCAATTTTTTCGCAACATCCCGGATGTGCACAGACTCCTTCTACAAGACATTTGACGAGGTTTTCATTGATTTTTGGACCGTAGGGTACATGTTTCGTGGCCTTTTTCGGCCCGTTTAGGTGCCTTTTGAACCGAGAATTACGTGCCCAAACGGAAGCAGAATGATGCATTTTGTCACTCTGACGGTCCCTCCTCCACGTACCGACCATAGTTTAATGCATAACAACACCAGGGGTATGTCTCAGGGCCAGAAGGGTTTGCAGCCGCGTTTTCGCGAAAACGACTGTTTCGGGCCGTTTTCGTGGGTTATAGCACACGATTTTCAGGACTCGGGTCAATTTTTTTGCAACATCCCGGATGTGCACAGACTCCTTCCACAAGACATTTGGCGAGGTTTTCATTGATTTTTGGACCGTCTGGTACATGTTTCGTGGCCTTTTTCGGCCCGTTTAGGTGCCTTTTGAACCAAGAATTACGTGCCCAAACGGAAGCCAGAATGATGCAATTTGTCACTCTGACGGTCCCTCCTCCACGTACTGACCATAGTTTAATGCATAATAGCACCAGGGGTATGTCTCCGGGCCAGAAGGGTTTGCAGGTGCGTTTTCGCGAAAACGTCCGTTTCGGGCCGTTTTCGTGGGTTATAGCACACGATTTCCAGGACTCGGGTCAATTTTTTCGCAACATCCCGGATGTGCACAGACTCCTTCTACAAGACATTTGGCGAGGTTTTCATTGATTTTTGGACCGTAGGGAACATGTTTCGTGGCCTTTTTCGGCCCGTTTAGGTGCCTTTTGAACCGAGAATTACGTGCCCAAACGGAAGCCAGAATGATGCATTTTGTCACTCTGACGGTCCCTCCTCCACGTACCGACCATAGTTTAATGCATAACAGCACCAGGGGTATGTCTCAGGGCCACAAGGGTTTGCAGCCGCGTTTTCGCGAAAACGACCGTTTCAGGCCGTTTTCGTGGGTTATAGCACACGATTTTCAGGACTCGGGTCAATTTTTTCGCAACATCCCGGATGTGCACAGACTCCTTCTACAAGACATTTGGCGAGGTTTTCATTGATTTTTGGACCGTAGGGTACATGTTTCGTGGCCTTTTTCGGCCCGTTTAGGTGCCTTTTGAACCGAGAATTACGTGCCCAAACGGAAGCCAGAATGATGCATTTCATCACTCTGACGGTCCCTCCTCCACGTACCGACCATAGTTTAATGCATAACAGCACCAGGGGTATGTCTCCGGGCTAGAAGGGTTTGCAGGTGCGTTTTCGCGAAAACGTCCGTTTCGGGCCGTTTTCGTGGGTTATAGCACACGATTTTTAGGACTCGGGTCAATTTTTTCGCAACATCCCGGATGTGCACAAACTCCCTCTAGAAGACAATTAGCGAGGTTTTCATTGATTTTTGGACCGTAGGGTACATGTTTCGTGGCCTTTTTCGGCCCGTTTAGGTGCCTTTTGAACCGAGAATTACGTGCCCAAACGGAAACCAGAATGATGCATTTTGTCACTCTGACGGTCCCTCCTCCACGTACCGACCATAGTTTAATGCATAACAGCACCAGGGGTATGTCTCTGGGCCAGAAGGGTTTGCAGCTGCGTTATCGCGAAAAAGACTGTTTCGGGCCATTTTCGTGGGTTATAGCACACGATTTTCAGGACTCGGGTCAATTTTTTCGCAACATCCCGGATGTGCACAGACTCCTTCTACAAGACATTTGGCGAGGTTTTCATTGATTTTTGGACCGTAGGGTACATGTTTCGTGGCCTTTTCGGCCCGTTTAGGTGCCTTTTGAACCGAGAATTACGTGCCCAAACGGAAGCCAGAATAATGCATTTTGTCACTCTGACGGTCCCTCCTCCACGTACCGACCATAGTTTAATGCATAACAGCACCAGGGGTATGTCTCAGGGCCAGAAGGGTTTGCAGCCGCGTTTTCGCGAAAACGGTCGTTTCGGGCCGTTTTCGTGGGTTATAGCACACGATTTCCAGGACTCGGGTCAATTTTTTCGCAACATCCCGGATGTGCACAGACTCCTTCTACAAGACATTTGGCGAGGTTTTCATTGATTTTTGGACCGTAGGGAACATGTTTCGTGGCCTTTTTCGGCCCGTTTAGGTGCCTTTTGAACCGAGAATTACGTGCCCAAACGGAAGCCAGAATGATGCATTTTGTCACTCTGACGGTCCCTCCTCCACGTACCGACCATAGTTTAATGCATAACAGCACCAGGGGTATGTCTCAGGGCCACAAGGGTTTGCAGCCGCGTTTTCGCGAAAACGACCGTTTCAGGCCGTTTTCGTGGGTTATAGCACACGATTTTCAGGACTCGGGTCAATTTTTTCGCAACATCCCGGATGTGCACAGACTCCTTCTACAAGACATTTGGCGAGGTTTTCATTGATTTTTGGACCGTAGGGTACATGTTTCGTGGCCTTTTTCGGCCCGTTTAGGTGCCTTTTGAACCGAGAATTACGTGCCCAAACGGAAGCCAGAATGATGCATTTCATCACTCTGACGGTCCCTCCTCCACGTACCGACCATAGTTTAATGCATAACAGCACCAGGGGTATGTCTCCGGGCTAGAAGGGTTTGCAGGTGCGTTTTCGCGAAAACGTCCGTTTCGGGCCGTTTTCGTGGGTTATAGCACACGATTTTTAGGACTCGGGTCAATTTTTTCGCAACATCCCGGATGTGCACAAACTCCCTCTAGAAGACAATTAGCGAGGTTTTCATTGATTTTTGGACCGTAGGGTACATGTTTCGTGGCCTTTTTCGGCCCGTTTAGGTGCCTTTTGAACCGAGAATTACGTGCCCAAACGGAAACCAGAATGATGCATTTTGTCACTCTGACGGTCCCTCCTCCACGTACCGACCATAGTTTAATGCATAACAGCACCAGGGGTATGTCTCTGGGCCAGAAGGGTTTGCAGCTGCGTTATCGCGAAAAAGACTGTTTCGGGCCATTTTCGTGGGTTATAGCACACGATTTTCAGGACTCGGGTCAATTTTTTCGCAACATCCCGGATGTGCACAGACTCCTTCTACAAGACATTTGGCGAGGTTTTCATTGATTTTTGGACCGTAGGGTACATGTTTCGTGGCCTTTTCGGCCCGTTTAGGTGCCTTTTGAACCGAGAATTACGTGCCCAAACGGAAGCCAGAATAATGCATTTTGTCACTCTGACGGTCCCTCCTCCACGTACCGACCATAGTTTAATGCATAACAGCACCAGGGGTATGTCTCAGGGCCAGAATGGTTTGCAGCCGCGTTTTCGCGAAAACGGTCGTTTCGGGCCGTTTTCGTGGGTTATAGCACACAATTTTCAGGACTCGGGTCAATTTTTTTGCAACATCCCGGATGTGCACAGACTCCTTCTACAAGACATTTGGCGAGGTTTTTTTTGATTTTTGGACCGTAGGGAACATGTTTCGTGGCCTTTTTCGGCCCGTTTAGGTGCCTTTTGAACCGAGAATTACGTGCCCAAACGGACGCAAGAATGATGTATTTCATCACTCTGATGGTCCCTCCTCCACGTACCGACCATAGTTTAATGCATAACAGCACCAGGGGTATGTCTCCGGGCCAAAAGGGTTTGCAGCCGCGTTTTCGCGAAAACGACCGTTTCGGGCCGTTTTCGTGGGTTATAGCACACGATTTTCAGGACTCGGGTCAATTTTTTCGCAACATCCCGGATGTGCACAGACTCCTTCTACAAGACATTTGACGAGGTTTTCATTGATTTTTGGACCGTAGGGTACATGTTTCGTGGCCTTTTTCGGCCCGTTTAGGTGCCTTTTGAACCGAGAATTACGTGCCCAAACGGAAGCAGAATGATGCATTTTGTCACTCTGACGGTCCCTCCTCCACGTACCGACCATAGTTTAATGCATAACAACACCAAGGGTATGTCTCTGGGCCAGAAGGGTTTGCAGCCGCGTTTTCGCGAAAATGACTGTTTCGGGTCGTTTTCGTGGGTTATAGCACACGATTTTCAGGACTCGGGTCAATTTTTTCGCAACATCCCGGATGTGCACAAACTCCCTCTAGAAGACAATTGGCGAGGTTTTCATTGATTTTTGGACCGTAGGGTACATGTTTCGTGGCCTTTTTCGGCCCGTTTAGGTGCCTTTTGAACTGAGAATTACGTGCCCAAACGGAAGCCAGAATGATGCATTTTGTCACTCTGACGGTCCCTCCTCCACGTACCGACCATAGTTTAATGCATAACAGCACCAGGGGTATGTCTCAGGGCCAGAAGGGTTTGCATCCGCATTTTCGCGAAAATGACCGTTTCGGGCCGTTTTCGTGGGTTATAGCACACGATTTTCAGGACTCGGGTCAATTTTTTCGCAACATCCCGGATGTGCACAGACTCCTTCTACAAGACATTTGGCGATGTTTTCATTGATTTTTGGACCGTAGGGAACATGTTTCGTGGCCTTTTTCGGCCCGTTTAGGTGCCTTTTGAACTGATAATTACGTGCCCAAACGGAAGCCAGAATGATGCATTTCATCACTCTGACGGTCCCTCCTCCACGTACCGACCATAGTTTAATGCATAACAGCACCAGGGGTATGTCTCCGGGCCAAAAGGGTTTGCAGGTGCGTTTTCGCGAAAACGTCCGTTTCGGGCCGTTTTCGTGGGTTATAGCACACGATTTTCAGGACTCGGGTCAATTTTTTCGCAACATCCCGGATGTGCACAGACTCCTTCTACAAGACATTTTGCAAGGTTTTCATTGATTTTTGGACCGTAGGGTACATGTTTCGTGGCCTTTTTCGGCCCGTTTAGGTGCCTTTTGAACCGAGAATTACGTGCCCAAACGGAAGCCAGAATGATGCATTTTGTCACTCTGACGGTCCCTCCTCCACGTACCGACCATAGTTTAATGCATAACAGCACCAGCGGTATGTCTCAGGGCCAGAAGGGTTTGCAGCCGCGTTTTCGCGAAAACGACCGTTTCGGGCCGTTTTCGTGGGTTATAGCACACGATTTTCAGGACTCGGGTCAATTTTTTCGCAACATCCCGGATGTGCACAGACTCCTTCTACAAGACATTTGACGAGGTTTTCATTGATTTTTGGACCGTAGGGTACATGTTTCGTGGCCTTTTTCAGCCCGTTTAGGTGCCTTTTGAACCGAGAATTACGTGCCCAAACGGAAGCAGAATGATGCATTTTGTCACTCTGACGGTCCCTCCTCCACGTACCGACCATAGTTTAATGCATAACAACACCAGGGGTATGTCTCAGGGCCAGAAGGGTTTGCAGCCGCGTTTTCGCGAAAACGACTGTTTCGGGCCGTTTTCGTGGGTTATAGCACACGATTTTCAGGACTCGGGTCAATTTTTTCGCAACATCCCGGATGTGCACAGACTCCCTCTAGAAGACAATTGGCGAGGTTTTCATTGATTTTTGGACCGTAGGGTACATGTTTCGTGTCCTTTTTCGGCCCGTTTAGGTGCCTTTTGAACTGAGAATTACGTGCCCAAACGGAAGCCAGAATGATGCATTTTGTCACTCTGACGGTCCCTCCTCCACGTACCGACCATAGTTTAATGCACAACAGCACCAGGGGTATGTCTCAGGGCCAGAAGGGTTTGCATCCGTGTTTTCGCGAAAATGACCGTTTCGGGCCGTTTTCGTGGGTTATAACCCACGAAAACGGCCCAAAACGGACGTTTTCGCGAAAACGCAGCTGCAAACCCTTCTGGCCCGGAGACATACCCCTGGTGCTGTTATGCATTAAACTATGGTCGGTACGTGGAGGAGGGACCGTCAGAGTGATGAAATGCATCATTCTGGCTTCCGTTTGGGCACGTAATTCTCGGTTCAAAAGGCACCTAAACGGGCCGAAAAAGGCCACGAAACATGTTCCCTACGGTCCAAAAATCAATGAAAACCTCGCCAAATGTCTTGTAGAATGAGTCTGTGCACATCCGGGATGTTGCAAAAAAATTGACCCGGGTCCTGAAAATCGTGTGCTATAACCCATGAAAACGGCCCAAAACGGACGTTTTCGCGAAAACGCAGCTGCAAACCCTTCTGGGCCGAAGACATACACCTGGTGCTGTTATGCATTAAACTATGGTCGGTACGTGGAGGAGGGACCGTCAGAGTGACAAAATTCATCATTCTGGCTTCCGTTTGGGCACGTAATTCTCAGTTCAAAAGGCACCTAAACGGGCCGAAAAAGGCCACGAAACATGTACCCTATAGTCCAAAAATCAATGAAAACCTCGCCAAATGTCTTCTAGAAGGAGTCTATGCACATCCGGGATGTTGCGAAAAAATTGACCCGAGTACTGAAAATCGTGTGCTATAACCCACGAAAACGGCCCAAAACGGACGTTTTCGCGAAAACGTACCTGTAAACCCTTCTGGCCCGAAGACATACCCCTGGTGCTGTTATGCATTAAACTATGGTCGGTACGTGGAGGAGGGACCGTCAGAGTGACAAAATGCATCATTCTGGCTTCCGTTTGGGCACGTAATTCTCGGTTCAAAAGGCACCTAAACGGGCCGAAAAAGGCCACGAAACATGTTCCCTACGGTCCAAAAATCTATGAAAACCTCACCAAATGTCTTGTAGAAGGAGTCTGTGCACATCCGGGATGTTGCGAAAAAATTGAACCGAGTCCTGAAAATCGTGTGCTATAACCCACGAAAACGGCCCAAAACGGACGTTTTCGCGAAAACGCAGCTGCAAACCCTTCTGGCCCGGAGACATACCCCTGGTGCTGTTATGCATTAAACTATGGTCGGTACATGGAGGAGGGACCGTCAGAGTGACATAATGCATCATTCTGGTTTCCGTTTGAGCACGTAATTCTCGGTTCAAAAGGCACCTAAACGGGCCGAAAAAGGCCACGAAACATGTTCCCTACG
Organism: Cenchrus fungigraminus; assembly: GCA_036936925.1. Lineage (NCBI taxonomy): Eukaryota > Viridiplantae > Streptophyta > Magnoliopsida > Poales > Poaceae > Cenchrus > Cenchrus fungigraminus. The sequence continues at coordinate 32,230 of JAQONI010000094.1, forward strand.
GTCCAAAAATCAATGAAAACCTCGCCAAATGTCTTGTAGAAGGAGTCTGTGCACATCCGGGATGTTGCGAAAAAATTGACCCGAGTCCTGAAAATCGTGTGCTATAACCCACGAAAACGGCCCAAAACGGACGTTTTCGCGAAAACGCAGCTGCAAACCCTTCTGGCCCGGAGACATACCCCTGGTGCTGTTATGCATTAAACTATGGTCGGTACGTGGAGGAGGGACCGTCAGAGTGATGAAATGCATCATTCTGGCTTCCGTTTGGGCACGTAATTCTCGGTCCAAAAGGCACCTAAACGGGCCGAAAAAGGCCACGAAACATATTCCCTACGGTCCAAAAATCAATGAAAACCTCGCCAAATGTCTTGTAGAATGAGTCTGTGCACATCCGGGATGTTGCAAAAAAATTGACCCGGGTCCTGAAAATCGTGTGCTATAACCCACGAAAACGGCCCAAAACGGACGTTTTCGCGAAAACGCAGCTGCAAACCCTTCTGGCCCGAAGACATACACCTGGTGCTGTTATGCATTAAACTATGGTCGGTACGTGGAGGAGGGACCGTCAGAGTGACAAAATGCATCATTCTGGCTTCCGTTTGGGCACGTAATTCTCAGTTCAAAAGGCACCTAAACGGGCCGAAAAAGGCCACGAAACATGTACCCTATGGTCCAAAAATCAATGAAAACCTCGCCAAATGTCTTGTAGAAGGAGTCTATGCACATCCGGGATGTTGCGAAAAAATTGACCCGAGTACTGAAAATCGTGTGCTATAACCCACGAAAACGGCCCAAAACGGACGTTTTCGCGAAAACGTACCTGTAAACCCTTCTGGCCCGAAGACATACCCCTGGTGCTGTTATGCATTAAACTATGGTCGGTACGTGGAGGAGGGACCGTCAGAGTGATGAAATGCATCATTCTGGCTTCCGTTTGGGCACGTAATTCTCGGTTCAAAAGGCACCTAAACGGGCCGAAAAAGGCCACGAAACATGTTCCCTACGGTCCAAAAATCTATGAAAACCTCGCCAAATGTCTTGTAGAAGGAGTCTGTGCACATCCGGGATGTTGCGAAAAAATTGACCCGAGTCCTGAAAATCGTGTGCTTTAACCCACGAAAACGGCCCAAAACGGACGTTTTCGCGAAAACGCAGCTGCAAACCCTTCTGGCCCGGAGACATACCCCTGGTGCTGTTATGCATTAAACTATGGTCGGTACATGGAGGAGGGACCGTCAGAGTGACATAATGCATCATTCTGGTTTCCGTTTGAGCACGTAATTCTCGGTTCAAAAGGCACCTAAACGGGCCGAAAAAGGCCACGAAACATGTTCCCTACGGTCCAAAAATCAATGAAAACCTCGCCAAATGTCTTGTAGAAGGAGTCTGTGCACATCCGGGATGTTGCGAAAAAATTGACCCGGGTCCTGAAAATCGTGTGCTATAACCCACGAAAACGTCCAAAACGGACGTTTTCGCGAAAACGCAGCTGCAAACCCTTCTGGCCCGGAGACATACCCCTGGTGCTGTTATGCATTAAACTATGGTCGGTACGAGGAGGAGGGACCGTCAGAGTGATGAAATGCATCATTCTGGCTTCCGTTTGGGCACGTAATTCTCGGTTCAATAGGCACCTAAACGGGCCGAAAAAGGCCACGAAACATGTACCCTACGGTCCAAAAATCAATGAAAACCTCGCCAAATGTCTTGTAGAAGGAGTCTGTGCACATCCGGGATGTTGCGAAAAAATTGACCCGAGTCCTAAAAATCGTGTGCTACAACCCACGAAAACGGCCCAAAACGGACGTTTTCGCGAAAACGCACCTGCAAATCCTTCTGGCCCGGAGACATACCCCTGGTGCTGTTATGCATTAAACTATGGTCGGTACGTGGAGGAGGGACCGTCAGAGTGATGAAATGCATCATTCTGGCTTCCGTTTGGCACGTAATTCTCGGTTCAAAAGGCACCTAAACGGGACGAAAAAGGCCACGAAACATGTTCCCTACGGTCCAAACATCAATGAAAACCTCGCCAAATGTCTTGTAGAAGGAGTCTGTGCACATCCGGGATGTTCCGAAAAAATTGACCCGAGTCCTGAAAATCGTGTGTTATAACCCACGAAAACGGCCCAAAACAGACGTTTTCGCGAAAACGCAGCTGCATACCCATCTGGCCCGGAGACATACCCCTGGTGCTGTTATGCATCAAACTATGGTCGGTACGTGGAGGAGGGACCGTCAGAGTGATGAAATGCATCATTCTGTCTTCCGTTTGGGCACGTAATTCTCGGTTCAAAAGGCACCTAAACGGGCCGAAAAAGGCCACGAAACATGTTCCCTACGGTCCAAAAATCTATGAAAACCTCGCCAAATGTCTTGTAGAAGGAGTCTGTGCACATCCGGGATGTTGCGAAAAAATTGACCCGAGTCCTGAAAATCGTGTGCTATAACCCACGAAAACGGCCCAAAACGGACGTTTTCGCGAAAACGCAGCTGCAAACCCTTCTGGCCCGGAGACATACCCCTGGTGCTGTTATGCATTAAACTATGGTCGGTACGTGGAGGAGGGACCGTCAGAGTGACAAAATGCATCATTCTGGCTTCCGTTTGGGCACGTAATTCTCGGTTCAAAAGGCACCTAAACGGGCCGAAAAAGGCCACGAAACATGTACCCTACGATCCAAAAATCAATGAAAACCTCGCCAAATGTCTTGTAGAAGGAGTCCGTGCGCATCTGGGATGGTGCGAAAAAATTGACCCGAGTCCTGAAAATCGTGTGCTATAACACACGAAAACGGCCCAAAATGGACGTTTTCGCGAAAACGCAGTTGCAAACCCTTCTGGCCCGGAGACATACCCCTGGTGCTATTATGCATTAAACTATGGTCGGTACGTGGAGGAGGGACCGTCAGAGTGATGAAATGCATCATTCTGGCTTCTGTTTGGGCACGTAATTCTCGATTCAAAAGGCACCTAAACGGGCCGAAAAAGGCCACGAAACATGTTCCCTACGGTCCAAAAATCAATGAAAACCTCGCCAAATGTCTTGTAGAAGGAGTCTATGCACATCCGGGATGTTGCGAAAAAATTGACCCGAGTCCTGAAAATCGTGTGTTATAACCCACGAAAACGGCCCAAAACAGACATTTTCGCGAAAACGCAGCTGTATACCCTTCTGGCCCGGAGACATACCCCTGGTGCTGTTATGCATTAAACTATGGACGGTACGTGGAGGAGGGACCGTCAGAGTGACAAAATGCATCATTCTGGCTTCCGTTTGGGCACGTAATTCTCGGTTCAAAAGGCACCTAAACGGGCCGAAAAAGGCTACGAAACATGTACCCTACGGTCCAAAAATCAATGAAAACCTCGCCAATTGTCTTGTAGAAGGAGTCTGTGCACATACGGGATGTTGCGAAAAAATTGACCCGAGTCCTGAAAATCGTGTGCAACGGCCCGAAACGGACGTTTTCGCGAAAACACACCTGCAAACCCTTCTGGCCCGGAGACATACCCCTGCTGCTGTTATGCATTAAACTAGGGTCGGTACGTGGAGGAGGGACCGTCAGAGTGACAAAATGCATCATTCTGGCTTCCGTTTGGGCACGTAATTCTCGGTTCAAAAGGCACCTAAACGGGCCGAAAAAGGCCACGAAACATGTACCCTACGGTCCAAAAATCAATGAAAACCTCGCCAAATGTCTTGTAGAAGGAGTCTGTGCACATCCGGGATGTTGCGAAAAAATTGACCCAAGTCCTGAAAATCGTGTGCTATAACCCACGAAAACGGCCCAAAACGGACGTTTTCGCGAAAACGCAGCTGCAAACCCTTCTGGCCCGGAGACATACCCCTGGTGCTGTTATGCATTAAACTATGGTCGGTACATGGAGGAGGGACCGTCAGAGTGACATAATGCATCATTCTGGTTTCCGTTTGAGCACGTAATTCTCGGTTCAAAAGGCACCTAAACGGGCCGAAAAAGGCCACGAAACATGTTCCCTACGGTCCAAAAATCAATGAAAACCTCGCCAAATGTCTTGTAGAAGGAGTCTGTGCACATCCGGGATGTTGCGAAAAAATTGACCCGGGTCCTGAAAATCGTGTGCTATAACCCACGAAAACGTCCAAAACGGACGTTTTCGCGAAAACGCAGCTGCAAACCCTTCTGGCCCGGAGACATACCCCTGGTGCTGTTATGCATTAAACTATGGTCGGTTCGTGGAGGAGGGACCGTCAGAGTGATGAAATGCATCATTCTGGCTTCCGTTTGGGCACGTAATTCTCGGTTCAAAAGGCACCTAAACGGGCCGAAAAAGGCCACGAAACATGTACCCTACGGTCCAAAAATCAATGAAAACCTCACCAAATGTCTTGTAGAAGGAGTCTGTGCACATCCGGGATGTTGCGAAAAAATTGACCCGAGTCCTAAAAATCGTGTGCTACAACCCACGAAAACGGCCCAAAACGGACGTTTTCGCGAAAACGCACCTGCAAATCCTTCTGGCCCGGAGACATACCCCTGGTGCTGTTATAAATTAAACTATGGTCGGTACGTGGAGGAGGGACCGTCAGAGTGATGAAATGCATCATTCTGGCTTCCGTTTGGGCACGTAATTCTCGGTTCAAAAGGCACCTAAACGGGCCGAAAAAGGCCACGAAACATGTTCCCTACGGTCCAAACATCAATGAAAACCTCGCCAAATGTCTTGTAGAAGGAGTCTGTGCACATCCGGGATGTTGCAAAAAAATTGACCCGAGTCCTGAAAATCGTGTGTTATAACCCACGAAAACGGCCCAAAACAGACATTTTCGCGAAAACGCAGCTGCATACCCATCTGGCCCGGAGACATACCCCTGGTGCTGTTATGCATCAAACTATGGTCGGTACGTGGAGGAGGGACCGTCAGAGTGATGAAATGCATCATTCTGGCTTCCGTTTGGGCACGTAATTCTCGGTTCAAAAGGCACCTAAACGGGCCGAAAAAGGCCACGAAACATGTTCCCTACGGTCCAAAAATCTATGAAAACCTCGCCAAATGTCTTGTAGAAGGAGTCTGTGCACATCCGGGATGTTGCGAAAAAATTGACCCGAGTCCTGAAAATCGTGTGCTATAACCCACGAAAACGGCCCAAAACGGACGTTTTCGCGAAAACGCAGCTGCAAACCCTTCTGGCCCGGAGACATACCCCTGGTGCTGTTATGCATTAAACTATGGTCGGTACGTGGAGGAGGGACCATCAGAGTGACAAAATGCATCATTCTGGCTTCCGTTTGGGCACGTAATTCTCGGTTCAAAAGGCACCTAAACGGGCCGAAAAAGGCCACGAAACATGTACCCTACGGTCCAAAAATCAATGAAAACCTCGCCAAATGTCTTGTAGAAGGAGTCTGTGCACATCTGGGATGTTGCGAAAAAATTGACCCGAGTCCTGAAAATCGTGTGCTATAACACACGAAAACGGCCCAAAACGGACGTTTTCGCGAAAACGCAGCTGCAAACCCTTCTGGCCCGGAGACATACCCCTGGTGCTGTTATGCATTAAACTATGGTCGGTACGTGGAGGAGGGACCGTCAGAGTGATGAAATGCATCATTCTGGCTTCCGTTTGGGCACGTAATTCTCGGTTCAAAAGGCACCTAAACGGGCCGAAAAAGGCCACGAAACATGTTCCCTACGGTCCAAAAATCTATGAAAACCTCGCCAAATGTCTTGTAGAAGGAGTCTGTGCACATCCGGGATGTTGCGAAAAAATTGACCCGAGTCCTGAAAATCGTGTGCTTTAACCCACGAAAACGGCCCAAAACGGACGTTTTCGCGAAAACGCAGCTGCAAACCCTTCTGGCCCGGAAACATACCCCGGGTGCTGTTATGCATTAAACTATGGTCTGTACGTGGAGGAGGGACCGTCAGAGTGACAAAATGCATCATTCTGGCTTCCGTTTGGGCACGTAATTCTCGGTTCAAAAGGCACCTAAACGGGCCGAAAAAGGCGACGAAACATGTACCCTACCGTCCAAAAATCAATGAAAACCTCGCCAAATGTCTTGTAGAAGGAGTCTGTGCACATCTGGGATGTTGCGAAAAAATTGACCCGAGTCCCGAAAATCGTGTGCTATAACACACGAAAACGGCCCAAAACGGACGTTTTCGCGAAAACGCAGCTGCAAACCCTTCTGGCCCGGAGACATACCCCTGGTGCTATTATGCATTAAACTATGGTCGGTACGTGGAGGAGGGACCGTCAGAGTGACAAAATGCATCATTCTGGCTTCCGTTTGGGCACGTAATTCTCGGTTCAAAAGGCACCTAAACGGGCCGAAAAAGGCCACGAAACATGTACCCTACGGTCCAAAAATCAATGAAAACCTCGCCAATTGTCTTGAAGAAGGAGTCTATGCACATACGGGATGTTGCGAAACAATTGACCCGAGTCCTGAAAATCGTGTGCTATAACCCACGAAAACGGCCTGAAACGGACGTTTTCGCGAAAACACACCGGCAAACCCTTCTGGCCCGGAGACATACCCCTGCTGCTGTTATGCATTAAACTAGGGTCGGTACGTGGAGGAGGGACCGTCAGAGTGACAAAATGCATCATTCTGGCTTCCGTTTGGGCACGTAATTCTCGGTTCAAAAGGCACCTAAACGGGCCGAAAAAGGGCACGAAACATGTTCCCTACGGACCAAAAATCTATGAAAACCTCGCCAAATGTCTTGTAGAAGGAGTCTGTGCACATCCGGGATG
>JAQONI010000095.1:0-46497 GCA_036936925.1 Cenchrus fungigraminus
CAACTTCGGTACCCCGAAATAGTGCATCCAGGCCCGAAACACAAGTTTTGCATCTTTTTACCTGCCGAAGGTTAGCGAAATGCTCCAAAACACTCCCAAACTTCATTTTGTGTCCAATGGAGTAGAATGGATGATTCGCAACTTTGGTACCCCAAAATAGTGCATTCTGGCCCAAAACACAAGTTTTGCATCTTTTATGTGCCGAAGGTTAGCGAAATGCTCCGAAACACTCCCAGACATCATTTTGGGTCCAATGGAGTAGAATGGATGCTTTGCAACTTTGGTATCCCTAAATAGTGCATTTAGGCCCGAAACATAAGTTTTGCATCTTTTTACCTGTCGAAGGTTAGCGAAATGCTCTGAAACACTCCCAACATCATTTTGTGTCCAATGGAATAGAATGGATGATCCGCAACTTTGGTACCCCGAAATAGTGCATTCAGGCCCGAAACACAAGTTTTTCATCTTTTTACGTGCCAAAGGTTAGCCAAATGCTCCGAAACACTCTCAAACATCATTTTGTGTCCAATGGAGTATTATGGATGCTTCGCAACTTTGTTACCCCGAAATAATGCATTCAGGCCCAAAACACAAGTTTTGCATCTTTCACGTGCCGAAGGTTAGCCAAATGCTCCGAAACACTCTCAAACATAATTTTGCGTCCAATGGAGTAGAATGGATGCTTCGCAACTTTGGTTCCCCAAAATAGTGCATTCAGGCCCAAAACACAAGTTTTGCATCTTTTACGTGCCGTAGGTTAGCCAAATGCTCCGAAACACTCTCAAACATCATTTTGTGTCCAATGGAGTAGAATGGATGCTTCGCAACTTTGGTTCCCCGAAATAATGCATCCAGGCCCGAAACACAAGTTTTGCATCTTTTTACCTGCCGAAGGTTAGCGAAATGCTCCAAAACACTCCCAAACATCATTTTTTTGTCCAATGGAGTAGAATGGATGATTCGCAACTTTGGTACCCCAAAATAGTGCATTCAGGCACAAAACACAAGTTTTGCATCTTTTATGTGCTGAAGGTTAGCGAAATGCTCCGAAACACTCCCAGACCTCATTTTGGGTCCAATGGAGCAGAATGGACGCTTTGCAACTTTGGTATCCCCAAACAGTGCATTTAGGCCCGAAACATAAGTTTTGCATCTTTTTACCTGTCGAAGGTTAGCGAAATGCTCTGAAACACTCCCAACATCATTTTGTGACCAATGTAATAGAATGGACGCTTTGCAACTTTGGTACCCCGAAATAGTGCATTCAGGCCCGAAACACAAGTTTTTCATCTTTTTACGTGCCAAAAGTTAGCCAAATGCTCCGAAACACTGTCAAACATCATTTTGTGTCCAATGGAGTAGAATGGATGCTTCGCAACTTTGGTACCCCGAAATAGTGCATTCAGGCCCAAAACACAAGTTTTTCATCTTTTACGTGCCGAAGGTTAGCCAAATGCTCCGAAACACTCTCAAACATCATTTTGTGTCCAATGGAGTAGAATGGATTGCTTCGCAACTTTGGTTCCCCGAAATAGTGCATTCAGGCCCAAAACACAAGTTTTGCATCTTTTACGTGCCGTAGGTTAGCCAAATGCTCCGAAATACTCGCATACATCATTTTGTGTCCAATGGAGTAGAATGGATGCTTCGCAACTTTGGTTCCCCGAAATAGTGCATTCAGGCCCGAAACACAAGTTTTGCATCTTTTACGTGCCTAAGGTTAGCGAAATACTCCGAAACACCCCCAAACATCATTTTGGGTCCATTGGACTAGAATGGATGATTCACAACTTCGGTACCCCGAAATAGTGCATTCAAGCTCGAACACAAGTTTTGCATCTTTTACGTGCCGAAGGTTAGCGAAATGCTCCGAAACACCCCCAAACATTTTTTTGGGTTCATTGGACAAGAATGGATGCTTCACAACTTCGGTATGCCGAAATAGTGCACTGAAGCTCGAACACAAATTTTGCATCTTTTACGTGCCGAAGGTTAGCGAAATGCTTCGAAACACTCCCAAACATCATTTTGGGTCCAAGGGAGTAGAATGGACGCTTCACAACTTCGGTACCCCGAAATAGTGCATCCACACCCGAAACACAAGTTTTGCATCTTTTTACCTGCCGAAGGTTAGCGAAATACTCCGAAACACTCCCAATATTCATTTTGTGTCCAATGGAGTAGAATGGATGATTCGCAACTTTGGTACCCCGAAATAGTGCATTCAGGCCCGATGCACAAGTTTTTCATCTTTTTATGTGCCGAAGGTTAGCCAAATGCTCCGAAACACTCCCAAACATCATTTTGTGTCCAATGGAGTAGAATTGATGCTTCGCAACTTTGGTTCCCCGAAATAGTGCATTCAGGCCCAAAACACAAGTTTTGCATCTTTTATGTGCCGAAGGTTAGCGAAATGCTCCGAAACACCCCCAAACATCATTTTGGGTCCATTGCACTAGATTGGATGCTTCACAACTTCGGTACGCCGAAATAGTGCATTCAAGCTCGAACACAAGTTTTGCTTCTTTTACGTGCCGAAGATTAGCGAAATGCTCCGAAACAGAATCGATGCTTCACAACTTCAGTACCCCGAAATAGTGCATTCGGGCCCGAGACACAAGTTTTGGATCTTTTAACATGTCGAAGTTTAGCGAAATGCTCTGAAAAATTCCAAACACCATTTTGGGTCCAATGGAGCAGAATGGATGCTTCGCAACTGTGGTATCTCGAAATAGGGCGTTCAGTCCCGAAACACAAGTTTTGCATCATTTTACTTGCCGAAGGTTAGCAAAGTGCTCCGAAACACTCCCAAACATCATTTTGGGTTCAATGGAGCAGAATGGATGCTTCACAACTTTGGTACCCACAAATAGTGCATTCAGGCCCGAAACATAAGTTTTGCATCTTTTTACGTGCCGAAGGTTAGCGAAATGCTCTGAAACACTCCCAGACAACGTTTTCGGTCCAATGGAGTAGAATGGAAGCTTCACAACTTTGGTACCCCAAAATAGTGCATTCAGGCCCGAAACATAAGTTTTGCATCTTTTTACATGCCGAAGGTTAGCGAAATGCTCCAAAACACTCCCAAACACCATTTTGGTCCCAATGGAGTAGAATGAATGCTTCACAAATTTGGTACACCAAAATAGTGCATTCAGGCCCGAAACTTAAGTTTTGCACCTTTTTTACGTGCCGAAGGTTTGTGAAATGCTCTGAAACACCCCCAAATATCATTTTGGCTCCATTGGACTAGAATGGATGATTCGCAACTTTGGTGCCCCGAAATAGTGCACTCAGGCCCGAAACACAAGTTTTTCATCTTTTTACGTGCCAAAGGTTAGCCAAATGCTTTGAAACACACTCAAACATCATTTTGTGTCCAATGGACTAGAATGGATGCTTCGCAACTTTGGTACCCCGAAATAGTGCATCCAGGCCCAAAACAGAAGTTTTCCATCTTTTACGTGTCGAAGATTAGCGAAATGCTCCGAAACACTCCCAAACATCATTTTGGGTCCGAGGGAGTAGAATGGACGCTTCACAACTTCGGTACCCCAAAATAGTGCATCCAGGCCCGAAACACAAGTTTTGCATCTTTTTACCTGTCGAAGGTTCGCGAAATGCTCTGAAACACTCCCAACATCATTTTGTGTCCAATGGAATAGAATGGATGATACGCAACTTTGGTACCCCGAAACAGTGCATTTAGGCCCGAAACACAAGTTTTTCATCTTTTTACATGCCAAAGGTTAGCCAAATGCTCTGAAACACTCTCAAACATCGTTTTGTGTCCAATGGAGTAGAATGGATGCTTCGCAAATTTGGTACCCCGAAATAGCGCATTCATGCCCGAAATACAAGTTTTGCATCTTTTACGTGCCGAAGGTTAGCCAAATGCTCCGAAACACTCTCAAACATCATTTTGTGTCCAATGGAGTAGAATGGATGCTTCGCAACTTTGGTTCCCCGAAATAGTGCATTCAGGCCCAAAACACAATTTTTGCATCTTTTACGTGCCGAAGGTTAGCGAAATGCTCCGAAACACCGCCAAACATCATGTTGGGTCCATTGGACTAGAATGGATGCTTCACAACTTCGGTACCCCGAAATAGTGCATTCATGCTCGAACACAAATTTTGCATCTTTTACATGCCGACGATTAGCGAAATGCTCCGAAACACTCCCAGACATCATTTTGGGTCCAAGGGAGTAGAATGGACGCTTCACAACTTCTGCACTCCAAAATAGTGCATCCACGCCCGAAACACAAGTTTTGCATCTTTTTACCTGCCGAAGGTTAGCGAAATGCTCCGAAACACTCCCAAACATCATTTTGTGTCCAATGGAGTAGAATGGATGATTCGGAACTTTGGTACCCCGAAATTGTGCATTCAGGCCCGAAACACAAGTTTTTTATCTTTTTATGTGCCGAAGGTTAGCCAAATGCTCCGAAACACTCCCAAACATCATTTTGTGTCCAATGGAGTAGAATGGATGCTTCGCAACTTTGGTTCCCCGAAATAGTGCATTCATGCTCGAACACAAGTTTTGCATCGTTTACGTGTCGAAGGTTAGCGAAATGCTCCGAAACACCCCCAAACATCATTTTGGGTCCATTGGACTAGAATGGATGCTTCACAACTTCGGTACCCCGAAATAGTGCATTCATGCTCGAACACAAGTTTTGCATCTTTTACGTGCCGAAGATTAGCGCAATACTCCGAAACACTCCCAAACATCATTTTGGGTCCAAGGGAGTAGAATGGATGCGTCACAACTTCGGTACCCCGAAATAGTGCATCCAGGCCCGAAACACAAGTTTTGCATCTTTTTACCTGCCGAAGGTTAGCAAAATGCTCCGAAACACTCCCAAACATCATTTTGTGTCCAATGGAGTAGAATGGATGATTCGCAACTTTGGTACCCCAAAATAGTGCATTCAGACCCAAAACACAAGTTTTGCATCTTTTATGTACCGAAGGTTAGCGAAATGCTCCGAAACACTCCCAGACATCATTTTGGGTCCAATGGAGTAGAATGGCTGCTTTGCAACTTTGGTATCGCTAAATAGTACATTTAGGCCCGAAACATAAGTTTTGCATCTTTTTACCTGTCGAAGGTTAGGAAATGCTCTGAAACACTCCCAACATCATTTTGTGTCCAATGGAATAGAATCGATGCTTCGCAACTTTGGTACCCCGAAATAATGCATTCAGGCCCGAAACACAAGTTTTTCATCTTTTTACGTACCAAAGGTTAGCCAAATGCTCCGAACCACTCTCAAATATCATTTTGTGTCCAATGGAGTAGAATGGATGCTTCGCAACTTTGGTTCCCCGAAATAGTGCATTCAGGCCCGAAAAACAAGTTTTGCATCTTTTACGTGCCAAAGGTTAGCCAAATGCTCCGAAACACTCTCAAACATCATTTTGTGTCCAATGGAGTAGAATGGATGCTTCGCAACATTGGTACCCCGAAATAGTACATTCAGGCCCAAAACACAAGTTTTGCATCTTTTTACATGCCGAAGGTTAGCGAAATGCTCCAAAACACTCCCAAACACCATTTTGGTCCCAATGGAGTAGAATGAATGCTTCACAAATTTGGTACACCAAAATAGTGCATTCAGGCCCGAAACTTAAGTTTTGCACCTTTTTTACGTGCCGAAGGTTTGTGAAATGCTCTGAAACACCCCCAAATATCATTTTGGCTCCATTGGACTAGAATGGATGATTCGCAACTTTGGTGCCCCGAAATAGTGCACTCAGGCCCGAAACACAAGTTTTTCATCTTTTTACGTGCCAAAGGTTAGCCAAATGCTTTGAAACACACTCAAACATCATTTTGTGTCCAATGGACTAGAATGGATGCTTCGCAACTTTGGTACCCCGAAATAGTGCATCCAGGCCCAAAACAGAAGTTTTGCATCTTTTACGTGTCGAAGATTAGCGAAATGCTCCGAAACACTCCCAAACATCATTTTGGGTCCGAGGGAGTAGAATGGACGCTTCACAACTTCGGTACCCCAAAATAGTGCATCCAGGCCCGAAACACAAGTTTTGCATCTTTTTACCTGTCGAAGGTTCGCGAAATGCTCTGAAACACTCCCAACATCATTTTGTGTCCAATGGAATAGAATGGATGATACGCAACTTTGGTACCCCGAAACAGTGCATTTAGGCCCGAAACACAAGTTTTTCATCTTTTCACATGCCAAAGGTTAGCCAAATGCTCTGAAACACTCTCAAACATCGTTTTGTGTCCAATGGAGTAGAATGGATGCTTCGCAAATTTGGTACCCCGAAATAGCGCATTCATGCCCGAAATACAAGTTTTGCATCTTTTACGTGCCGAAGGTTAGCCAAATGCTCCGAAACACTCTCAAACATCATTTTGTGTCCAATGGAGTAGAATGGATGCTTCGCAACTTTGGTTCCCCGAAATAGTGCATTCAGGCCCAAAACACAATTTTTGCATCTTTTACGTGCCGAAGGTTAGCGAAATGCTCCGAAACACCGCCAAACATCATGTTGGGTCCATTGGACTAGAATGGATGCTTCACAACTTCGGTACCCCGAAATAGTGCATTCATGCTCGAACACAAATTTTGCATCTTTTACATGCCGACGATTAGCGAAATGCTCCGAAACACTCCCAGACATCATTTTGGGTCCAAGGGAGTAGAATGGACGCTTCACAACTTCTGCACTCCAAAATAGTGCATCCACGCCCGAAACACAAGTTTTGCATCTTTTTACCTGCCGAAGGTTAGCGAAATGCTCCGAAACACTCCCAAACATCATTTTGTGTCCAATGGAGTAGAATGGATGATTCGGAACTTTGGTACCCCGAAATTGTGCATTCAGGCCCGAAACACAAGTTTTTTATCTTTTTATGTGCCGAAGGTTAGCCAAATGCTCCGAAACACTCCCAAACATCATTTTGTGTCCAATGGAGTAGAATGGATGCTTCGCAACTTTGGTTCCCCGAAATAGTGCATTCATGCTCGAACACAAGTTTTGCATCGTTTACGTGTCGAAGGTTAGCGAAATGCTCCGAAACACCCCCAAACATCATTTTGGGTCCATTGGACTAGAATGGATGCTTCACAACTTCGGTACCCCGAAATAGTGCATTCATGCTCGAACACAAGTTTTGCATCTTTTACGTGCCGAAGATTAGCGCAATACTCCGAAACACTCCCAAACATCATTTTGGGTCCAAGGGAGTAGAATGGATGCGTCACAACTTCGGTACCCCGAAATAGTGCATCCAGGCCCGAAACACAAGTTTTGCATCTTTTTACCTGCCGAAGGTTAGCAAAATGCTCCGAAACACTCCCAAACATCATTTTGTGTCCAATGGAGTAGAATGGATGATTCGCAACTTTGGTACCCCAAAATAGTGCATTCAGACCCAAAACACAAGTTTTGCATCTTTTATGTACCGAAGGTTAGCGAAATGCTCCGAAACACTCCCAGACATCATTTTGGGTCCAATGGAGTAGAATGGCTGCTTTGCAACTTTGGTATCGCTAAATAGTACATTTAGGCCCGAAACATAAGTTTTGCATCTTTTTACCTGTCGAAGGTTAGGAAATGCTCTGAAACACTCCCAACATCATTTTGTGTCCAATGGAATAGAATCGATGCTTCGCAACTTTGGTACCCCGAAATAATGCATTCAGGCCCGAAACACAAGTTTTTCATCTTTTTACGTACCAAAGGTTAGCCAAATGCTCCGAACCACTCTCAAATATCATTTTGTGTCCAATGGAGTAGAATGGATGCTTCGCAACTTTGGTTCCCCGAAATAGTGCATTCAGGCCCGAAAAACAAGTTTTGCATCTTTTACGTGCCAAAGGTTAGCCAAATGCTCCGAAACACTCTCAAACATCATTTTGTGTCCAATGGAGTAGAATGGATGCTTCGCAACATTGGTACCCCGAAATAGTACATTCAGGCCCAAAACACAAGTTTTGCATCTTTTACGTGCCGAAGGTTAGCCAAATGCTCCGAAACACTCTCAAACATCATTTTGTGTCCAATGGAGTAGAATGGATGCTTCGCAACTTTGGTTCCCCGAAATAGTGCATTCAGGCCCAAAACACAAGTTTTGCATCTTTTACGTGCCGAAGGTTAGCGAAATGTTCCGAAACTCTCCCAAACATCATTTTGTGTCTAATGGAGTAGAATGGATGATTCGCAACTTTGGTACCCCGAAATAGTGCATTCAGGCCCAAAACAGAAGTTTTGCATCTTTTACGTGTCGAAGATTAGCGAAATGCTCCGAAACACTCCCAAACATCATTTTGGGTCCAAGGGAGTAGAATGGACGCTTCACAACTTCGGTACCCCGAAATAGTGCATCCAGACCCGAAACATAAGTTTTGCATCTTTTTACCTGTCGAAGGTTCGCGAAATGCTCTGAAACACTCCCAACATCATTTTGTGTCCAATGGAATAGAATGGATGATACGCAACTTTGGTACCCCGGAATAGTGCATTCAGGTCCGAAACACAAGTTTTTCATCTTTTTACGTGCCAAAGGTTAGCCAAATGCTCTGAAACACTCTCAAACATCGTTTTGTGCCCAATGGAGTAGAATGGAAGCTTCGCAACTTTGGTACCCCAAAATAGTGCATTCAGGCCCAAAACACAAGTTTTGCATCTTTTACATGCGGAAGGTTAGCCAAATTCTCCGAAACACTCTCAAACATCATTTTGTGTCCAATGGAGTAGAATGGATGCTTCGCAACTTTGGTTCCCCGAAATAGTGCATTCGGGCCCAAAACACAAGTTTTGCATCTTTTACGTGCCGAAGGTTAGCGAAATGCTCCGAAACTCTCCCAAACATCATTTTGGGTCCAATGGAGTAGAATGGACGCTTCACAACTTCGGTACCCCAAAATAGTGCATCCAGGCCCGAAACCCAAGTTTTGCATCTTTTTACCTGTCGAAGGTTCGCGAAATGCTCTGAAACACTCCCAACATCATTTTGGGTCCAATGGAGTAGAATGGGCGCTTCACAACTTCGGTACCCCGAAATAGTGCATCCAGGCCCGAAACACAAGTTTTGCATCTTTTTACCAGTCGAAGGTTCGCGAAATGCTCTGAAACACTCCCAACATCATTTTGGGTCCAATGGAATAGAATGGATGATACGTAACTTTGGTACCCCGAAATAGTGCATTCAGGCCCGAAACACAAGTTTTTCATCTTTTTACGTGCCAAAGGTTAGCCAAATGCTCCGAAACACTCTCAAACATCATTTTGTGTCCAATGGTGTAGAATGGATGCTTCGCAACTTTGGTACCCCGAAATAGTGCATTTAGGCCCAAAACACAAGTTTTGCATCTTTTACGTGCCGAAGGTTAGGCAAATACTCCGAAACACTCTCAAACATCATTTTGTGTCCAATGGAGTAGAATAGATGCTTCACAACTTTGGTTCCCCGAAATAGTGCATTCAGGCCCAAAATACAAGTTTTGCATCTTTTACGTGCCGAAGGTTAGCCAAATGCTCCGAAACACTCCCAAACATCATTTTGGGTCCAATGGAGTAGAATGGATGCTTCGCATCTTTGGTTCCCCGAAATAGTGCATTCAGGCCCAAAACACAAGTTTTGCATCTTTTACGTGCCGTAGGTTAGCCAAATGCTCCGAAACACTCTCAAACATCATTTTGTGTCCAATGGAGTAGAATGGATGCTTCGCAACTTTGATTCCCCGAAATAGTGCATTCAGGCCCGAAAAACAAGTTTTGCATCTTTTACGTGCCTAAGGTTAGCGAAATGCTCCGAAACACCCCCAAACATCATTTTGGGTCCATTGGACTAGAATGGATGATTCACAACTTCGGTACCCCGAAATAGTGCATTCAAGCTCGAACACAAGTTTTGCATCTTTTACGTGCCGAAGGTTAGTGAAATGCTCCGAAACACCCCCAAACATTTTTTTGGGTCCATTGGACAAGAATGGATGCTTCACAACTTCGGTACGCCGAAATAGTGCACTCAAGCTCGAACACAAATTTTGCATCTTTTACGTGCCGAAGGTTAGCGAAATGCTCCGAAACACTCCCAAACATCATTTTGGGTCCGAGGGAGTAGAATGGACGCTTCACAACTTCGGTACCCCAAAATAGTGCATCCAGGCCCGAAACACAAGTTTTGCATCTTTTTACCTGTCGAAGGTTCGCGAAATGCTCTGAAACACTCCCAACATCATTTTGTGTCCAATGGAATAGAATGGATGATACGCAACTTTGGTACCCCGAAACAGTGCATTCAGGCCCAAAACACAAGTTTTTCATCTTTTTACATGCCAAAGGTTAGCCAAATGCTCTGAAACACTCTCAAACATCGTTTTGTGTCCAATGGAGTAGAATGGATGCTTCGCAAATTTGGTACCCCGAAATAGCGCATTCATGCCCGAAATACAAGTTTTGCATCTTTTACGTGCCGAAGGTTAGCCAAATGCTCCGAAACACTCTCAAACATCATTTTGTGTCAATGGAGTAGAATGGATGCTTCGCAACTTTGGTTCCCCGAAATAGTGCATTCAGGCCCAAAACACAATTTTTGCATCTTTTACGTGCCGAAGGTTAGCGAAATGCTCCGAAACACCGCCAAACATCATGTTGGGTCCATTGGACTAGAATGGATGCTTCACAACTTCGCTACCCCGAAATAGTGCATTCATGCTCGAACACAAATTTTGCATCTTTTACATGCCGAAGATTAGCGAAATGCTCCGAAACACTCCCAGACATCATTTTGGGTCCAAGGGAGTAGAATGGACGCTTCACAACTTCTGTACTCCAAAATAGTGCATCCACGCCCGAAACACAAGTTTTGCATCTTTTTACCTGCCGAAGGTTAGCGAAATGCTCCGAAACACTCCCAAACATCATTTTGTGTCCAATGGAGTAGAATGGATGATTCGCAACTTTGGTACCCCAAAATTGTGCATTCAGGCCCGAAACACAAGTTTTTTATCTTTTTATGTGCCGAAGGTTAGCCAAATGCTCCGAAACACTCCCAAACATCATTTTGTGTCCAATGGAGTAAAATGGATGCTTCGCAACTTTGGTTCCCCGAAATAGTGCATTCATGCTCGAACACAAGTTTTGCATCTTTTACGTGTCGAAGGTTAGCGAAATGCTCCGAAACACCCCCAAACATCATTTTGGGTCCATTGGACTAGAATGGATGCTTCACAACTTCGGTACCCCGAAATAGTGCATTCATGCTCGAACACAAGTTTTGCATCTTTTACGTGCCGAAGATTAGCGAAATACTCCGAAACACTCCCAAACATCATTTTGGGTCCAAGGGAGTAGAATGGACGCGTCACAACTTCGGTACCCCGAAATAGTGCATCCAGGCCCGAAACACAAGTTTTGCATCTTTTTACCTGCCGAAGGTTAGCAAAATGCTCCGAAACACTCCCAAACATCATTTTGTGTCCAATGGAGTAGAATGGATGATTCGCAACTTTGGTACCCCAAAATAGTGCATTCAGACCCAAAACACAAGTTTTGCATCTTTTATGTACCGAAGGTTAGCGAAATGCTCCGAAACACTCCCAGACATCATTTTGGGTCCAATGGAGTAGAATGGCTGCTTTGCAACTTTGGTATCGCTAAATAGTACATTTAGGCCCGAAACATAAGTTTTGCATCTTTTTACCTGTCGAAGGTTAGGAAATGCTCTGAAACACTCCCAACATCATTTTGTGTCCAATGGAATAGAATCGATGCTTCGCAACTTTGGTACCCCGAAATAATGCATTCAGGCCCGAAACACAAGTTTTTCATCTTTTTACGTACCAAAGGTTAGCCAAATGCTCCGAACCACTCTCAAATATCATTTTGTGTCCAATGGAGTAGAATGGAAGCTTCGCAACTTTGGTACCCCAAAATAGTGCATTCAGGCCCAAAACACAAGTTTTGCATCTTTTACATGCGGAAGGTTAGCCAAATTCTCCGAAACACTCTCAAACATCATTTTGTGTCCAATGGAGTAGAATGGATGCTTCGCAACTTTGGTTCCCCGAAATAGTGCATTCAGGCCCAAAACACAAGTTTTGCATCTTTTACGTGCCGAAGGTTAGCGAAATGCTCCGAAACTCTCCCAAACATCATTTTGGGTCCAATGGAGTAGAATGGACGCTTCACAACTTCGGTACCCCAAAATAGTGCATCCAGGCCTGAAACACAAGTTTTGGATCTTTTTACCTGTCGAAGGTTCGCGAAATGCTCTGAAACACTCCCAACATCATTTTGGGTCCAATGGAGTAGAATGGGCGCTTCACAACTTCGGTACCCCGAAATAGTGCATCCAGGCCCGAAACACAAGTTTTGCATCTTTTTACCAGTCGAAGGTTCGCGAAATGCTCTGAAACACTCCCAACATCATTTTGGGTCCAATGGAATAGAATGGATGATACGTAACTTTGGTACCCCGAAATAGTGCATTCAGGCCCGAAACACAAGTTTTTCATCTTTTTACGTGCCAAAGGTTAGCCAAATGCTCCGAAACACTCTCAAACATCATTTTGTGTCCAATGGTGTAGAATGGATGCTTCGCAACGTTGGTACCCCGAAATAGTGCATTTAGGCCCAAAACACAAGTTTTGCATCTTTTACGTGCCGAAGGTTAGGCAAATACTCCGAAACACTCTCAAACATCATTTTGTGTCCAATGGAGTAGAATGGATGCTTCACAACTTTGGTTCCCCGAAATAGTGCATTCAGGCCCAAAATACAAGTTTTGCATCTTTTACGTGCCGAAGGTTAGCCAAATGCTCCGAAACGCTCCCAAACATCATTTTGGGTCCAATGGAGTAGAATGGATGCTTCACAACTTCGGTACACCGAAATAGTGCATTCATGCCCGAAACACAAGTTTTGCATCTTTTACGTGCCGAAGGTTAGCGAAATGCTCCGAAACACTCCCAAAATTCAATTTGTGTCCAATGGAGTAGAATGGATGATTCGCAACTTTGGTACCCCGAAATAGTGCATTTAGGCCCGAAACACAAGTTTTTCATCTTTTTATGTGCCAAAGGTTAGCCAAATGCTCCAAAACACTCCCAAACATCATTTTGTGTCCAATGGAGTAGAGTTGATGCTTCGCAACTTTGGTTCCCCGAAATAGTGCATTCAGGCCCAAAACACAAGTTTTGCATCTTTTATGTGCCGAAGGTTAGCGAAATGCTCCGAAACACCCCCAAACATCATTTTGGGTCCATTGCACTAGATCGGATGCTTCACAACTTCGGTACGACGAAATAGTGCATTCAAGCTCGAACACAAGTTTTGTTTCTTTTACGTGCCGAAGATTAGCGAAATGCTCCGAAATACTCCCAAACATCATTTTGTGTCCAAGGGAGTAGAATGGACGCTTCACAACTTCGGTACCCCGAAATAGTGCATCCAGGCCCGAAACACAAGTTTTGCATCTTTTTACCTGCCGAAGGTTAGCGAAATGCTCCAAAACACTCCCAAACATCATTTTGTGTCCAATGGAGTAGAATGGATGATTCGCAACTTTGGTACCCCAAAATAGTGCATTCTGGCCCAAAACACAAGTTTTGCATCTTTTATGTGCCGAAGGTTAGCGAAATGCTCCGAAACACTCCCAGACATCATTTTGGGTCCAATGGAGTAGAATGGATGCTTTGCAACTTTGGTATCCCTAAATAGTGCATTTAGGCCCGAAACATAAGTTTTGCATCTTTTTACCTGTCGAAGGTTAGCGAAATGCTCTGAAACACTCCCAACATCATTTTGTGTCCAATGGAATAGAATGGATGATTCTCAACTTTAGTACCCCGAAATAGTGTATTCAGGCCCGAAACATAAGTTTTTCATCTTTTTACGTGCCAAAGGTTAGCCAAATGCTCCGAAACACTCTCAAACATTATTTTGGGTCAAAGGGAGTAGAATGGATGCTTCAAAACTTCGGTACCCCGAAATAGTGCATCCACGCCCGAAACACAAGTTTTGCATCTTTTTACCTGCCGAAGGTTAGCGAAATGCTCCAAAACACTCCCAAACATCATTTTGTGTCCAATGGAGTAGAATGGATGATTCGCAACTTTGGTACCCCAAAATAGTGCATTCTGGCCCAAAACACAAGTTTTGCATCTTTTATGTGCCGAAGGTTAGCGAAATGCTCCGAAACACTCCCAGACATCATTTTGGGTCCAATGGAGTAGAATGGATGCTTTGCAACTTTGGTATCCCTAAATAGTGCATTTAGGCCCGAAACATAAGTTTTGCATCTTTTTACCTGTCGAAGGTTAGCGAAATGCTCTGAAACACTCCCAACATCATTTTGTGTCCAATGGAATAGAATGGATGATTCTCAACTTTAGTACCCCGAAATAGTGCATTCAGGCCCGAAACATAAGTTTTTCATCTTTTTACGTGCCAAAGGTTAGCCAAATGCTCCGAAACACTCTCAAACATCATTTTGTGTCCAATGGAGTATTATGGATGCTTCGCAACTTTGTTACCCCGAAATAATGCATTCAGGCCCAAAACACAAGTTTTGCATCTTTTACGTGCCGAAGGTTAGCCAAATGCTCCGAAACACTCCCAAACATTATTTTGGGTCAAAGGGAGTAGAATGGATGCTTCACAACTTCGGTACCCCGAAATAGTGCATCCACGCCCGAAACACAAGTTTTGCATCTTTTTACCTGCCGAAGGTTAGCGAAATGCTCCGAAACACTCCCAATATTCATTTTGTGTCCAATGGAGTAGAATGGATGATTCGCAACTTTGGTACCCCGAAATAGTGCATTCAGACCCGAAGCACAAGTTTTTCATCTTTTTATGTGCCGAAGGTTAGCCAAATGCTCCGAAACACTCCCAAACATCATTTTGTGTCCAATGGAGTAGAGTTGATGCTTCGCAACTTTGGTTCCCCGAAATAGTGCATTCAGGCCCAAAACGTAAGTTTTGCATCTTTTACGTGCCGTAGGTTAGCCAAATGCTCCGAAACACTCTCAAACATCATTTTGTGTCCAATGGAGTAGAATGGATGCTTCGCAACTTTGGTTCCCCGAAATAATGCATCCAGGCCCGAAACACAAGTTTTGCATCTTTTTACCTGCCGAAGGTTAGCGAAATGCTCCAAAACACTCCCAAACATCATTTTGTGTCCAATGGAGTAGAATGGATGATTCGCAACTTTGGTACCCCAAAATAGTGCATTCAGGCCCAAAACACAAGTTTTGCATCTTTTATGTGCTGAAGGTTAGCGAAATGCTCCGAAACACTCCCAGACCTCATTTTGGGTCCAATGGAGCAGAATGGACGCTTTGCAACTTTGGTATCCGCAAACAGTGCATTTAGGCCCGAAACATAAGTTTTGCATCTTTTTACCTGTCGAAGGTTAGCGAAATGCTCTGAAACACTCCCAACATCATTTTGTGACCAATGTAATAGAATGGATGCTTTGCAACTTTGGTACCCCGAAATTGTGCATTCGGGCCCGAAACACAAGTTTTTCATCTTTTTACGTGCCAAAGGTTAGCCAAATGCTCCGAAACACTGTCAAACATCATTTTGTGTCCAATGGAGTAGAATGGATGCTTCGCAACTTTGGTACCCCGAAATAGTGCATTCAGGCTCAAAACACAAGTTTTTCATCTTTTACGTGCCGAAGGTTAGCCAAATGCTCCGAAACACTCTCAAACATCATTTTGTGTCCAATGGAGTCGAATCGATGCTTCGCAACTTTGGTTCCCCGAAATAGTGCATTCAGGCCCAAAACACAAGTTTTGCATCTTTTACGTGCCGTAGGTTAGCCAAATGCTCCGAAACACTCTCAAACATCATTTTGTGTCCAATGGAGTAGAATGGATGCTTCGCAACTTTGGTTCCCCGAAATAGTGCATTCAGGCCCGAAACACAAGTTTTGCATCTTTTACGTGCCTAAGGTTAGCGAAATGCTCCGAAACACCCCCAAACATCATTTTGGGTCCATTGGACTAGAATGGATGCTTCACAACTTCGGTACCCCGAAATAGTGCATTCAGGCTCGAACACAAGTTTTGCATCTTTTACATGCCGAAGGTTAGTGAAATGCTCCGAAACACCCCCAAACATTTTTTTGGGTCCATTGGACTAGAATGGATGCTTCACAACTTTGGTACGCCGAAATAGTGCACTCAAGCTCGAACACAAATTTTGCATCTTTTACGTGCCGAAGGTTAGCGAAATGCTCCGAAACACTCCCAAACATCATTTTGGGTCCAAGGGAGTAGAATGGACGCTTCACAACTTCGGTACCCCGAAATAGTGCATCCACGCCCGAAACACAAGTTTTGCATCTTTTTACCTGCCGAAGGTTAGCGAAATGCTCCGAAACACTCCCAATATTCATTTTGTGTCCAATGGAGTTGAATGGATGATTCGCAACTTTGGTACCCCGAAATAGTGCATTCAGGCCCGATGCACAAGTTTTTCATCTTTTTATGTGCCGAAGGTTAGCCAAATGCTCCGAAACACTCCCAAACATCATTTTGTGTCCAATGGAGTAGAATGGATGCTTCGCAACTTTGGTTCCCCGAAATAGTGCATTCAGGCCCAAAACACAAGTTTTGCACCTTTTATGTGCCGAAGGTTAGCGAAATGCTCCGAAACACCCCCAAACATCATTTTGGGTCCATTGCACTAGATTGGATGCTTCACAACTTCGGTACGCCGAAATAGTGCATTCAAGCTCGAACACAAGTTTTGCTTCTTTTACGTGCCGAAGATTAGCGAAATGCTCCGAAACACTCCCAAACATCAGTTTGTGTCCAAGGGAGTGGAATGGACGCTTCACAACTTCGGTACACCGAAATAGTGCATCCAGGCCCGAAACACAAGTTTTGCATCTTTTCACCTGCCGAAGCCCTAAATAGTGCATTTAGGCCCGAAACATAAGTTTTGCATCTTTTTACCTGTCGAAGGTTAGCGAAATGCTCTGAAACACTCCCAAAATCATTTTGTGTCTAATGGAATAGAATGGATGATTCGCAACTTTGGTACCCCGAAATAGTGCATTCAGACCCGAAACACAAGTTTTTCATCTTTTTACGTGCCAAAGGTTAGCCAAATGCTCCGAAACACTATCAAACATCATTTTGTGTCCAATGGAGTAGAATGGATGCTTCGCAACTTTGGTACCCCGAAATAGTGCATTCAGGCCCAAAACACAAGTTTTGCATCTTTTACGTGCTGATGGTTAGCCAAATGCTCCCAAACACTCTCAAACATCATTTTGTGTCCAATGGAGTGGAATGGACGCTTCACAACTTCGGTACCCCGAAATAGTGCATCCAGGCCCGAAACACAAGTTTTGCATCTTTTCACCTGCCGAAGCCCTAAATAGTGCATTTAGGCCCGAAACATAAGTTTTGCATCTTTTTACCTGTCGAAGGTTAGCGAAATGCTCTGAAACACTCCCAAAATCATTTTGTGTCTAATGGAATAGAATGGATGATTCGCAACTTTGGTACCCCGACATAGTGCATTCAGACCCGAAACACAAGTTTTGCATCTTTTACGTGCCGAAGGTTAGCCAAATGCTCCGAAACACTCTCAAACATCATTTTGTGTCCAATGGAGTGAAATTGATGCTTCGCAACTTTGGTTCCCCGAAATAGTGCATTTAGGCCCGAAACACAAGTTTTGCATCTTTTACGTGCCTAAGGTTAGCGAAATGCTCCGAAACACCCCCAAACATCATTTTGGGTCCATTGGACTAGAATGGATGCTTCACAACTTCGGTACCCCGAAATAGTTTATTCAGGCTCGAACACAAGTTTTGCATCTTTTACGTGCCGAAGGTTAGTGAAATGCTCCGAAACACCCCCAAACATTTTTTTGGGTTCATTGGACTAGAATGGATGCTTCACAACTTCGGTACGCCGAAATAGTGCACTCAAGCTCGAACACAAATTTTGCATCTTTTACGTGCCGAAGGTTAGCGAAATGCTCCGAAACACTCCCAAACATCATTTTGGGTCCAAGGGAGTAGAATGGACGCTTCACAACTTCGGTACCCCGAAATAGTGCATCCACGCCCGAAACACAAGTTTTGCATCTTTTTACCTGCCGAAGGTTAGCGAAATGCTCCGAAACACTCCCAATATTCATTTTGTGTCCAATGGAGTAGAATGGATGATTCGCAACTTTGGTACCCCGAAATAGTGCATTCAGGCCCGATGCACAAGTTTTTCATCTTTTTATGTGCCGAAGATTAGCCAAATGCTCCGAAACACTCCCAAACATCATTTTGTGTCCAATGGAGTAGAATTGATGCTTCGCAACTTTGGTTCCCCGAAATAGTGCATTCAGGCCCAAACACACAAGTTTTGCATCTTTTATGTGCCGAAGGTTAGCGAAATGCTCCGAAACACCCCCAAACATCATTTTGGGTCCATTGCACTAGATTAGATGCTTCACAACTTCGGTACGCCGAAATAGTGCATTCAAGCTCGAACACAAGTTTTGCTTCTTTTACGTGCCGAAGATTAGCGAAATGCTCCGAAACACTCCCAAACATCAGTTTGTGTCCAAGGGAGTAGAATGGAGGCTTCACAACTTCGGTACCCCGAAATAGTGCATCCAGGCCCGAAACACAAGTTTTGCATCTTTTCACCTGCCGAAGGTTAGCGAAATGCTCCGAAACACTCCCAAATATCATTTTGTGTCCAATGGAGTAGAATGGATGATTCACAACTTTGGTACCCCAAAATAGTGCATTCAGGCCCAAAACACATGTTTTGCATCTTTTATGTGCCGAAAGTTAGCGAAATGCTCCGAAACACTCCCAGACATCATTTTGGGTCCAATGGAGAAGAATGGATGCTTTGCAACTTTGGTATCCCTAAATAGTGCATTTAGGCCCGAAACATAAGTTTTGCATCTTTTTACCTGTCGAAGGTTAGCGAAATGCTCTGAAACACTCCCAAAATCATTTTGTGTCTAATGGAATAGAATGGATGATTCGCAACTTTGGTACCCCGAAATAGTGCATTCAGACCCGAAACATAAGTTTTTCATCTTTTTACGTGCCAAAGGTTAACCAAATGCTCCGAAACACTATCAAACATCATTTTGTGTCCAATGGAGTAGAATGGATGCTTCGCAACCTTGGTACCCTGAAATAGTGCATTCAGGCCCAAAACACAAGTTCTGCATCTTTTACGTTCCGAAGGTTCGCCAAATGCTCCGAAACACTCTCAAACATCATTTTGTGTCCAATGGAGTGAAATGGATGCTTCGCAACTTTGGTTCCCCGAAATAGTGCATTCAGGCCCGAAACACAAGTTTTGCATCTTTTACGTGCCTAAGGTTAGCGAAATGCTCCGAAACACCCCCAAACATCATTTTGGGTCCATTGCACTAGAATGGATGCTTCACAACTTCGGTACCCCGAAATAGTGCATTCAGGCTCGAACACAAGTTTTGCATCTTTTACGTGCCGAAGGTTAGTGAAATGCTCCGAAACACCCCCAAACATTTTTTTGGGTCCATTGGACTAGAATGGATGCTTCACAACTTCGGTACGCCGAAATAGTGCACTCAAGCTCGAACACAAATTTTGCATCTTTTACGTGCCGAAGGTTAGCGAAATGCTCCGAAACACTCCCAAACATCATTTTGGGTCCAAGGGAGTACAATGGACGCTTCACAACTTCGGTACCTCGAAATAGTGCATCCACGCTCGAAACACTAGTTTTGCATCTTTTTACCTGCCGAAGGTTAGCGAAATGCTCCGAAACACTCCCAAAATTCATTTTGTGTACAATGGAGTAGAATGGATGATTCACAACTTTGGTACCCTGAAATAGTGCATTCAGGCTCCAAACACAAGTTTTTCATCTTTTTATGTGCCGAAGGTTAGCCAAATGCTCCGAAACACTCCCAAACATCATTTTGTGTCCAATGGAGTAGAATGGATGCTTCGCAACTTTGGTTTCCCGAAATAGTGCATTCAGGCCCAAAACACAAGTTTTGCATCTTTTACGTGCCGAAGGATAGCGAAATGCTCCGAAACACCCCCAAACATCATTTTGGGTCCATTGGACTAGAATGGATGCTTCACAACTTCGGTACGCCGAAATAGTGCATTCATGCTCGAACACAAGTTTTGCATCTTTTACGTGCCGAACATTAGCGAAATGCTCCGAAACAATCCCAAACATCATTCTGGGTCCAAGGGAGTAGAATGGATGCTTCACAACTTCGCTACCCCGAAATAGTGCATCCAGGCCCGAAATACAAGTTTTGCATCTTTTTACCTGCCGAAGGTTAGCGAAATGCTCCGAAACACTCCCAAACATCATTTTGTGTCCAATGGAGTAGAATGGATGATTCACAACTTTGTTACCCCAAAATAGTGCATTCATGCGTAAAACACAAGTTTTGCATCTTTTATGTGCCGAAGGTTAGCGAAATGCTCCGAAACACTCCCAGACATCATTTTGGGTCCAATGGAGTAGAATGGATGCTTTGCAACTTTGGTATCCCTAAATAGTGCATTTAGGCCCGAAACATTAGTTTTGCATCTTTTCACCTGTCGAAGGTTGGCGAAATGCTCTGAAACACTCCCAAAATCATTTTGTGTCCAATGGAATAGAATAGATGATTCGCAACTTTGGTACCCCGAAATAGTGCATTCAAGCCCGAAACACAAGTTTTTCATCTTTTTACGTGCCAAAGGTTAGCCAAATGCTCCGAAACACTCTCAAACATCATTTTGTGTCCAATGGAGTAGAATGGATGCTTCGCAACTTTGGTACCCCGAAATAGTGCATTCAGGCCCAAAACACAAGTTTTGCATCTTTTATGTGCCGAAGGTTAGCGAAATGCTCCGAAACACTCCCAGACATCATTTTGGGTCCAATGGAGTAGAATGGATGCTTTGCAACTTTGGTATCCCTGAATAGTGCATTTAGGCCCGAAACATAAGTTTTGCATCTTTTTACCTGTCGAAGGTTAGCGAAATGCTCTGAAACACTACCAAAATCATTTTGTGTCCAATGGAATAGAATGGATGATTCGCAACTTTGGTACCCCGAAATAGTGCATTCAGGCCTGAAACACAAGTTTTTCATCTTTTTACGTGCCCCAAATGCTCTGAAACACTCTCAAACATCATTTTGTGTCCAATGGAGTAGAATGGATGCTTCACAACTTTGGTACCCCGAAATAGTGTATTCAGGCCCAAAACGCAAGTTTTGCATCTTTTACGTGCCGAAGGTTAGCCAAATGCTCCGAAACACTCTCAAACATCATTTTGTGTCCAATGGAGTAGAATGGATGCTTCGCAACTTTGGTTCCCCGAAATAGTGCATTCAGGCCCGAAACTCAAGTTTTGCATCTTTTACGTGCCTAAGGTTAGCGAAATGCTCCGAAACACCCCCAAACATCATTTTGGGTCCATTGGACTAGAATGGATGCTTCACAACTTCGGTACCCCAAAATAGTGCATTCAGGCTCGAACACAAGTTTTGCATCTTTTACGTGCCGAAGGTTAGTGAAATGCTCCGAAACACCCCCAGACATTTTTTTGGGTCCATTGGACTAGAATGGATGCTTCACAACTTCAGTACGCCGAAATAGTGCACTCAAGCTCGAACACAAATTTTGCATCTTTTACGTGCCGAAGCTTAGCGAAATGCTCCGAAACACTCCCAAACATCATTTTGGGTCCAAGGGAGTACAATGGACGCTTCACAACTTCGGTACCTCGAAATAGTGCATCCACGCTCGAAACACAAGTTTTGCATCTTTTTACCTGCCGAAGGTTAGCGAAATGCTCCGAAACACTCCCAAAATTCATTTTGTGTCCAATGGAGTAGAATGGATGATTCACAACTTTGGTACCCCGAAATAGTGCATTCAGGCTCGAAACACAAGTTTTTTATCTTTTTATGTGCCGAAGGTTAGCCAAATGCTCCGAAACACTCCCAAACATCATTTTGTGTCCAATGGAGTAGAATGGATGCTTCGCAATTTTGGTTTCCCGAAATAGTGCATTCAGGCCCAAAACACAAGTTTTGCATCTTTTACGTGCCGAAGGTTAGCGAAATGCTCCGAAACACCCCCAAACATCATTTTGGGTCCATTGGACTAGAATGGATGCTTCACAACTTCGGTACACCGAAATAGTGCATTCAAGCTCGAACACAAGTTTTGCATCTTTTACTTGCCGAAGATTAGCGAAATGCTCCGAAACACTCCCAAACATCATTTTGGGTCCAAGGGAGTAGAATGGATGCTTCACAACTTCGGTACCCCGAAATAGTGCATCCAGGCCCGAAACACAAGTTTTGCATCTTTTTACCTGCCGAAGGTTAGCGAAATGCTCCGAAACACTCCCAAACATCATTTTGTGTCCAATGGAGTAGAATGGACGATTCACAACTTTGTTACCCCAAAATAGTGCATTCATGCGTAAAACACATGTTTTGCATCTTTTATGTGCCGAAGGTTAGCGAAATGCTCCGAAACACTCCCAGACATCATTTTGGGTCCAATGGAGTAGAATGGATGCTTTGCAACTTTGGTATCCCTAAATAGTGCATTTAGGCCCGAAACATTAGTTTTGCATCTTTTTACCTGTCGAAGGTTAGCGAAATGCTCTGAAACACTCCCAACATCATTTTGTGTCCAATGGAATAGAATGAATGATTCGCAACTTTGGTACCCCGAAATAGTGCATTCAGGACCGAAACACAAGTTTTTCATCTTTTTACGTGCCAAAGGTTAGCCAAATGCTACGAAACACTCTCAAACATCATTTTGTGTCCAACGGAGTAGAATGGATGCTTCGCAACTTTGGTAGCCCGAAATAGTGCATTCAGGCCCAAAACACAAGTTTTGCATCTTTTACGTGCCGAAGGTTAGCCAAATGCTCCGAAACACTCCCAAACATCATTTTGTGTCCGAGGGAGTAGAATGGATGCATCACAACTTCGGTACCCCGAAATAGTGCATCCAGGCCCGAAACACAAGTTTTGCATCTTTTTACCTGCCGAAGGTTAGCGAAATGCTCCGAAACACTCCCAAACATCATTTTGTGTCCAATGGAGTAGAATGGATGATTCACAACTTTGGTACCCCAAAATAGTGCATTCATGCGTAAAACACAAGTTTTGCATCTTTTATGTGCCGAAGGTTAGCGAAATGCTCCGAAACACTCCCAGACATCATTTTGGGTCCAATGGAGTAGAATGGATGCTTCACAACTTTGGTACCCCGAAATAGTGTATTCAGGCCCAAAACGCAAGTTTTGCATCTTTTACGTGCCGAAGGTTAGCCAAATGCTCCGAAACACTCTCAAACATCATTTTGTGTCCAATGGAGTAGAATGGATGCTTCGCAACTTTGGTTCCCCGAAATAGTGCATTCAGGCCCGAAACTCAAGTTTTGCATCTTTTACGTGCCTAAGGTTAGCGAAATGCTCCGAAACACCCCCAAACATCATTTTGGGTCCATTGGACTAGAATGGATGCTTCACAACTTCGGTACCCCAAAATAGTGCATTCAGGCTCGAACACAAGTTTTGCATCTTTTACGTGCCGAAGGTTAGTGAAATGCTCCGAAACACCCCCAGACATTTTTTTGGGTCCATTGGACTAGAATGGATGCTTCACAACTTCAGTACGCCGAAATCGTGCACTCAAGCTCGAACACAAATTTTGCATCTTTTACGTGCCGAAGCTTAGCGAAATGCTCCGAAACACTCCCAAACATCATTTTGGGTCCAAGGGAGTACAATGGACGCTTCACAACTTCGGTACCTCGAAATAGTGCATCCACGCTCGAAACACAAGTTTTGCATCTTTTTACATGCCGAAGGTTAGCGAAATGCTCCGAAACACTCCCAAAATTCATTTTGTGTCCAATGGAGTAGAATGGATGATTCACAACTTTGGTACCCCGAAATAGTGCATTCAGGCTCGAAACACAAGTTTTTTATCTTTTTATGTGCCGAAGGTTAGCCAAATGCTCCGAAACACTCCCAAACATCATTTTGTGTCCAATGGAGTAGAATGGATGCTTCGCAATTTTGGTTTCCCGAAATAGTGCATTCAGGCCCAAAACACAAGTTTTGCATCTTTTACGTGTCGAAGGTTAGCGAAATGCTCCGAAACACCCCCAAACATCATTTTGGGTCCATTGGACTAGAATGGATGCTTCACAACTTCGGTACGCCGAAATAGTGCATTCAAGCTCGAACACAAGTTTTGCATCTTTTACTTGCCGAAGATTAGCGAAATGCTCCGAAACACTCCCAAACATCATTTTGGGTCCAAGGGAGTAGAATGGATGCTTCACAACTTCGGTACCCCGAAATAGTGCATCCAGGCCCGAAACACAAGTTTTGCATCTTTTTACCTGCCGAAGGTTAGCGAAATGCTCCGAAACACTCCCAAACATCATTTTGTGTCCAATGGAGTAGAATGGACGATTCACAACTTTGTTACCCCAAAATAGTGCATTCATGCGTAAAACACATGTTTTGCATCTTTTATGTGCCGAAGGTTAGCGAAATGCTCCGAAACACTTCCAGACATCATTTTGGGTCCAATGGAGTAGAATGGATGCTTTGCAACTTTGGTATCCCTAAATAGTGCATTTAGGCCCGAAACATTAGTTTTGCATCTTTTTACCTGTCGAAGGTTAGCGAAATGCTCTGAAACACTCCCAACATCATTTTGTGTCCAATGGAATAGAATGAATGATTCGCAACTTTGGTACCCCGAAATAGTGCATTCAGGACCGAAACACAAGTTTTTCATCTTTTTACGTGCCAAAGGTTAGCCAAATGCTACGAAACACTCTCAAACATCATTTTGTGTCCAACGGAGTAGAATGGATGCTTCGCAACTTTGGTAGCCCGAAATAGTGCATTCAGGCCCAAAACACAAGTTTTGCATCTTTTACGTGCCGAAGGTTAGCCAAATGCTCCGAAACACTCCCAAACATCATTTTGTGTCCGAGGGAGTAGAATGGATGCATCACAACTTCGGTACCCCGAAATAGTGCATCCAGGCCCGAAACACAAGTTTTGCATCTTTTACGTGCCGAAGGTTAGCCAAATGCTCCGAAACACTCTCAAACATCATTTTGTGTCCAATGGAGTAGAATGGATGCTTCGCAACTTTGGTTCCCCGAAATAGTGCATTCAGGCCCGAAACTCAAGTTTTGCATCTTTTACGTGCCTAAGGTTAGCGAAATGCTCCGAAACACCCCCAAACATCATTTTGGGTCCATTGGACTAGAATGGATGCTTCACAACTTCGGTACCCCAAAATAGTGCATTCAGGCTCGAACACAAGTTTTGCATCTTTTACGTGCCGAAGGTTAGTGAAATGCTCCGAAACACCCCCAGACATTTTTTTGGGTCCATTGGACTAGAATGGATGCTTCACAACTTCAGTACGCCGAAATAGTGCACTCAAGCTCGAACACAAATTTTGCATCTTTTACGTGCCGAAGCTTAGCGAAATGCTCCGAAACACTCCCAAACATCATTTTGGGTCCAAGGGAGTACAATGGACGCTTCACAACTTCGGTACCTCGAAATAGTGCATCCACGCTCGAAACACAAGTTTTGCATCTTTTTACCTGCCGAAGGTTAGCGAAATGCTCCGAAACACTCCCAAAATTCATTTTGTGTCCAATGGAGTAGAATGGATGATTCACAACTTTGGTACCCCGAAATAGTGCATTCAGGCTCGAAACACAAGTTTTTTATCTTTTTATGTGCCGAAGGTTAGCCAAATGCTCCGAAACACTCCCAAACATCATTTTGTGTCCAATGGAGTAGAATGGATGCTTCGCAATTTTGGTTTCCCGAAATAGTGCATTCAGGCCCAAAACACAAGTTTTGCATCTTTTACGTGCCGAAGGTTAGCGAAATGCTCCGAAACACCCCCAAACATCATTTTGGGTCCATTGGACTAGAATGGATGCTTCACAACTTCGGTACACCGAAATAGTGCATTCAAGCTCGAACACAAGTTTTGCATCTTTTACTTGCCGAAGATTAGCGAAATGCTCCGAAACACTCCCAAACATCATTTTGGGTCCAAGGGAGTAGAATGGATGCTTCACAACTTCGGTACCCCGAAATAGTGCA
Source organism: Cenchrus fungigraminus (assembly GCA_036936925.1). Taxonomy (NCBI): domain Eukaryota; kingdom Viridiplantae; phylum Streptophyta; class Magnoliopsida; order Poales; family Poaceae; genus Cenchrus; species Cenchrus fungigraminus. Next base: position 26,164 of record JAQONI010000095.1, read on the forward strand.
TCCAGGCCCGAAACACAAGTTTTGCATCTTTTTACCTGCCGAAGGTTAGCGAAATGCTCCGAAACACTCCCAAACATCATTTTGTGTCCAATGGAGTAGAATGGACGATTCACAACTTTGTTACCCCAAAATAGTGCATTCATGCGTAAAACACATGTTTTGCATCTTTTATGTGCCGAAGGTTAGCGAAATGCTCCGAAACACTCCCAGACATCATTTTGGGTCCAATGGAGTAGAATGGATGCTTTGCAACTTTGGTATCCCTAAATAGTGGATTTAGGCCCGAAACATTAGTTTTGCATCTTTTTACCTGTCGAAGGTTAGCGAAATGCTCTGAAACACTCCCAACATCATTTTGTGTCCAATGGAATAGAATGAATGATTCGCAACTTTGGTACCCCGAAATAGTGCATTCAGGACCGAAACACAAGTTTTTCATCTTTTTACGTGCCAAAGGTTAGCCAAATGCTACGAAACACTCTCAAACATCATTTTGTGTCCAACGGAGTAGAATGGATGCTTCGCAACTTTGGTAGCCCGAAATAGTGCATTCAGGCCCAAAACACAAGTTTTGCATCTTTTACGTGCCGAAGGTTAGCCAAATGCTCCGAAACACCCCCAAACATCATTTTGGGTCCATTGGACTAGAATGGATGCTTCACAACTTCGGTACCCCAAAATAGTGCATTCAGGCTCGAACACAAGTTTTGCATCTTTTACGTGCCGAAGGTTAGTGAAATGCTCCGAAACACCCCCAGACATTTTTTTGGGTCCATTGGACTAGAATGGATGCTTCACAACTTCAGTACGCCGAAATAGTGCACTCAAGCTCGAACACAAATTTTGCATCTTTTACGTGCCGAAGCTTAGCGAAATGCTCCGAAACACTCCCAAACATCATTTTGGGTCCAAGGGAGTACAATGGACGCTTCACAACTTCGGTACCTCGAAATAGTGCATCCACGCTCGAAACACAAGTTTTGCATCTTTTTACCTGCCGAAGGTTAGCGAAATGCTCCGAAACACTCCCAAAATTCATTTTGTGTCCAATGGAGTAGAATGGATGATTCACAACTTTGGTACCCCGAAATAGTGCATTCAGGCTCGAAACACAAGTTTTTTATCTTTTTATGTGCCGAAGGTTAGCCAAATGGTCCGAAACACTCCCAAACATCATTTTGTGTCCAATGGAGTAGAATGGATGCTTCGCAATTTTGGTTTCCCGAAATAGTGCATTCAGGCCCAAAACACAAGTTTTGCATCTTTTACGTGCCGAAGGTTAGCGAAATGCTCCGAAACACCCCCAAACATCATTTTGGGTCCATTGGACTAGAATGGATGCTTCACAACTTCGGTACACCGAAATAGTGCATTCAAGCTCGAACACAAGTTTTGCATCTTTTACTTGCCGAAGATTAGCGAAATGCTCCGAAACACTCCCAAACATCATTTTGGGTCCAAGGGAGTAGAATGGATGCTTCACAACTTCGGTACCCCGAAATAGTGCATCCAGGCCCGAAACACAAGTTTTGCATCTTTTTACCTGCCGAAGGTTAGCGAAATGCTCCGAAACACTCCCAAACATCATTTTGTGTCCAATGGAGTAGAATGGACGATTCACAACTTTGTTACCCCAAAATAGTGCATTCATGCGTAAAACACATGTTTTGCATCTTTTATGTGCCGAAGGTTAGCGAAATGCTCCGAAACACTCCCAGACATCATTTTGGGTCCAATGGAGTAGAATGGATGCTTTGCAACTTTGGTATCCCTAAATAGTGCATTTAGGCCCGAAACATTAGTTTTGCATCTTTTTACCTGTCGAAGGTTAGCGAAATGCTCTGAAACACTCCCAACATCATTTTGTGTCCAATGGAATAGAATGAATGATTCGCAACTTTGGTACCCCGAAATAGTGCATTCAGGACCGAAACACAAGTTTTTCATCTTTTTACGTGCCAAAGGTTAGCCAAATGCTATGAAACACTCTCAAACATCATTTTGTGTCCAACGGAGTAGAATGGATGCTTCGCAACTTTGGTAGCCCGAAATAGTGCATTCAGGCCCAAAACACAAGTTTTGCATCTTTTACGTGCCGAAGGTTAGCCAAATGCTCCGAAACACTCCCAAACATCATTTTGTGTCCGAGGGAGTAGAATGGATGCATCACAACTTCGGTACCCCGAAATAGTGCATCCAGGCCCGAAACACAAGTTTTGCATCTTTTTACCTGCCGAAGGTTAGCGAAATGCTCCGAAACACTCCCAAACATCATTTTGTGTCCAATGGAGTAGAATGGATGATTCACAACTTTGGTACCCCAAAATAGTGCATTCATGCGTAAAACACAAGTTTTGCATCTTTTATGTGCCGAAGGTTAGCGAAATGCTCCGAAACACTCCCAGACATCATTTTGGGTCCAATGGAGTAGAATGGATGCTTCACAACTTTGGTACCCCGAAATAGTGTATTCAGGCCCAAAACGCAAGTTTTGCATCTTTTACGTGCCGAAGGTTAGCCAAATGCTCCGAAACACTCTCAAACATCATTTTGTGTCCAATGTAGTAGAATGGATGCTTCGCAACTTTGGTTCCCCGAAATAGTGCATTCAGGCCCGAAACTCAAGTTTTGCATCTTTTACGTGCCTAAGGTTAGCGAAATGCTCCGAAACACCCCCAAACATCATTTTGGGTCCATTGGACTAGAATGGATGCTTCACAACTTCGGTACCCCAAAATAGTGCATTCAGGCTCGAACACAAGTTTTGCATCTTTTACGTGCCGAAGGTTAGTGAAATGCTCCGAAACACCCCCAGACATTTTTTTGGGTCCATTGGACTAGAATGGATGCTTCACAACTTCAGTACGCCGAAATAGTGCACTCAAGCTCGAACACAAATTTTGCATCTTTTACGTGCCGAAGCTTAGCGAAATGCTCCGAAACACTCCCAAACATCATTTTGGGTCCAAGGGAGTACAATGGACGCTTCACAACTTCGGTACCTCAAAATAGTGCATCCACGCTCGAAACACAAGTTTTGCATCTTTTTACCTGCCGAAGGTTAGCGAAATGCTCCGAAACACTCCCAAAATTCATTTTGTGTCCAATGGAGTAGAATGGATGATTCACAACTTTGGTACCCCGAAATAGTGCATTCAGGCTCGAAACACAAGTTTTTTATCTTTTTATGTGCCGAAGGTTAGCCAAATGCTCCGAAACACTCCCAAACATCATTTTGTGTCCAATGGAGTAGAATGGATGCTTCGCAATTTTGGTTTCCCGAAATAGTGCATTCAGGCCCAAAACACAAGTTTTGCATCTTTTACGTGTCGAAGGTTAGCGAAATGCTCCGAAACACCCCCAAACATCATTTTGGGTCCATTGGACTAGAATGGATGCTTCACAACTTCGGTACGCCGAAATAGTGCATTCAAGCTCGAACACAAGTTTTGCATCTTTTACTTGCCGAAGATTAGCGAAATGCTCCGAAACACTCCCAAACAGCATTTTGGGTCCAAGGGAGTAGAATGGATGCTTCACAACTTCGGTACCCCGAAATAGTGCATCCAGGCCCGAAACACAAGTTTTGCATCTTTTTACCTGCCGAAGGTTAGCGAAATGCTCCGAAACACTCCCAAACATCATTTTGTGTCCAATGGAGTAGAATGGACGATTCACAACTTTGTTACCCCAAAATAGTGCATTCATGCGTAAAACACATGTTTTGCATCTTTTATGTGCCGAAGGTTAGCGAAATGCTCCGAAACACTCCCAGACATCATTTTGGGTCCAATGGAGTAGAATGGATGCTTTGCAACTTTGGTATCCCTAAATAGTGCATTTAGGCCCGAAACATTAGTTTTGCATCTTTTTACCTGTCGAAGGTTAGCGAAATGCTCTGAAACACTCCCAACATCATTTTGTGTCCAATGGAATAGAATGAATGATTCGCAACTTTGGTACCCCGAAATAGTGCATTCAGGACCGAAACACAAGTTTTTCATCTTTTTACGTGCCAAAGGTTAGCCAAATGCTACGAAACACTCTCAAACATCATTTTGTGTCCAACGGAGTAGAATGGATGCTTCGCAACTTTGGTAGCCCGAAATAGTGCATTCAGGCCCAAAACACAAGTTTTGCATCTTTTACGTGCCGAAGGTTAGCCAAATGCTCCGAAACACTCCCAAACATCATTTTGTGTCCGAGGGAGTAGAATGGATGCATCACAACTTCGGTACCCCGAAATAGTGCATCCAGGCCCGAAACACAAGTTTTGCATCTTTTTACCTGCCGAAGGTTAGCGAAATGCTCCGAAACACTCCCAAACATCATTTTGTGTCCAATGGAGTAGAATGGATGATTCACAACTTTGGTACCCCAAAATAGTGCATTCATGCGTAAAACACAAGTTTTGCATCTTTTATGTGCCGAAGGTTAGCGAAATGCTCCGAAACACTCCCAGACATCATTTTGGGTCCAATGGAGTAGAATGGATGCTTCACAACTTTGGTACCCCGAAATAGTGTATTCAGGCCCAAAACGCAAGTTTTGCATCTTTTACGTGCCGAAGGTTAGCCAAATGCTCCGAAACACTCTCAAACATCATTTTGTGTCCAATGGAGTAGAATGGATGCTTCGCAACTTTGGTTCCCCGAAATAGTGCATTCAGGCCCGAAACTCAAGTTTTGCATCTTTTACGTGCCTAAGGTTAGCGAAATGCTCCGAAACACCCCCAAACATCATTTTGGGTCCATTGGACTAGAATGGATGCTTCACAACTTCGGTACCCCAAAATAGTGCATTCAGGCTCGAACACAAGTTTTGCATCTTTTACGTGCCGAAGGTTAGTGAAATGCTCCGAAACACCCCCAGACATTTTTTTGGGTCCATTGGACTAGAATGGATGCTTCACAACTTCAGTACGCCGAAATAGTGCACTCAAGCTCGAACACAAATTTTGCATCTTTTACGTGCCGAAGCTTAGCGAAATGCTCCGAAACACTCCCAAACATCATTTTGGGTCCAAGGGAGTACAATGGACGCTTCACAACTTCGGTACCTCAAAATAGTGCATCCACGCTCGAAACACAAGTTTTGCATCTTTTTACCTGCCGAAGGTTAGCGAAATGCTCCGAAACACTCCCAAAATTCATTTTGTGTCCAATGGAGTAGAATGGATGATTCACAACTTTGGTACCCCGAAATAGTGCATTCAGGCTCGAAACACAAGTTTTTTATCTTTTTATGTGCCGAAGGTTAGCCAAATGCTCCGAAACACTCCCAAACATCATTTTGTGTCCAATGGAGTAGAATGGATGCTTCGCAATTTTGGTTTCCCGAAATAGTGCATTCAGGCCCAAAACACAAGTTTTGCATCTTTTACGTGTCGAAGGTTAGCGAAATGCTCCGAAACACCCCCAAACATCATTTTGGGTCCATTGGACTAGAATGGATGCTTCACAACTTCGGTACGCCGAAATAGTGCATTCAAGCTCGAACACAAGTTTTGCATCTTTTACTTGCCGAAGATTAGCGAAATGCTCCGAAACACTCCCAAACAGCATTTTGGGTCCAAGGGAGTAGAATGGATGCTTCACAACTTCGGTACCCCGAAATAGTGCATCCAGGCCCGAAACACAAGTTTTGCATCTTTTTACCTGCCGAAGGTTAGCGAAATGCTCCGAAACACTCCCAAACATCATTTTGTGTCCAATGGAGTAGAATGGACGATTCACAACTTTGTTACCCCAAAATAGTGCATTCATGCGTAAAACACATGTTTTGCATCTTTTATGTGCCGAAGGTTAGCGAAATGCTCCGAAACACTCCCAGACATCATTTTGGGTCCAATGGAGTAGAATGGATGCTTTGCAACTTTGGTATCCCTAAATAGTGCATTTAGGCCCGAAACATTAGTTTTGCATCTTTTTACCTGTCGAAGGTTAGCGAAATGCTCTGAAACACTCCCAACATCATTTTGTGTCCAATGGAATAGAATGAATGATTCGCAACTTTGGTACCCCGAAATAGTGCATTCAGGACCGAAACACAAGTTTTTCATCTTTTTACGTGCCAAAGGTTAGCCAAATGCTACGAAACACTCTCAAACATCATTTTGTGTCCAACGGAGTAGAATGGATGCTTCGCAACTTTGGTAGCCCGAAATAGTGCATTCAGGCCCAAAACACAAGTTTTGCATCTTTTACGTGCCGAAGGTTAGCCAAATGCTCCGAAACACTCCCAAACATCATTTTGTGTCCGAGGGAGTAGAATGGATGCATCACAACTTCGGTACCCCGAAATAGTGCATCCAGGCCCGAAACACAAGTTTTGCATCTTTTTACCTGCCGAAGGTTAGCGAAATGCTCCGAAACACTCCCAAACATCATTTTGTGTCCAATGGAGTAGAATGGATGATTCACAACTTTGGTACCCCAAAATAGTGCATTCATGCGTAAAACACAAGTTTTGCATCTTTTATGTGCCGAAGGTTAGCGAAATGCTCCGAAACACTCCCAGACATCATTTTGGGACCAATGGAGTAGAATGGATGCTTTGCAACTTTGGTATCCCTAAATAGTGCATTTAGACCTGAAATATAAGTTTTGCATCTTTTTACCTGTCGAAGGTTAGGGAAATGCTCTGAAACACTCCCAAAATCATTTTGTGTCCAATGGAATAGAATGGATGATTCGCAACTTTGGTACCCCGAAATAGTGCATTCAGGCCCGAAACACAAGTTTTTCATCTTTTTACGTGCCAAACGTTAGCGAAATGCTCCGAAACACTCTCAAACATCATTTTGTGTCCAATGGAGTAGAATGGATGCTTCGCAACTTTGGTACCCCGAAATAGTGCATTCAGGCCCAAAACACAAGTTTTGCATCTTTTATGTGCCGAAGGTTAGCAAAATGCTCCGAAACACTCCCAGACATCATTTTGGGTCCAATGGAGTAGAATGGATGCTTTGCAACTTTGGTATCCCTAAATAGTGCATTTAGGCCCGAAACATAAGTTTTGCATCTTTTTACCTGTCGAAGGTTAGCGAAATGCTCTCAAACACCCCCAAAATCATTTTGTGTCCAATGGAATAGAATGGATGATTCGCAACTTTGGTACCCCGAAATAGTGCATTCAAGCCCGAAACACAAGTTTTTCATCTTTTTACATGCCAAAGGTTAGCCAAATGCTCCGAAACACTCTCAAACATCATTTTGTGTCCAATGGAGTAGAATGGATGCTTCGCAACTTTGGTACCCCGAAATAGTGCATTCAGGCCCAAAACACAAGTTTTGCATCTTTTATGTGCCGAAGGTTAGCGAAATGCTTCGAAACACTCCCAGACATCATTTTGGGTCCAATGGAGTAGAATGGATGCTTTGCAACTTTGGTATCCCTAAATAGTGCATTTAGGCCCGAAACATAAGTTTTGCATCTTTTTACCTGTCGAAGGTTAGCGAAATGCTCTGAAACACTCCCAAAATCATTTTGTGTCCAATGGAATAGAATGGATGATTCGCAACTTTGGTACCCCAAAATAGTGCATTCAGGCCTGAAACACAAGTTTTTCATCTTTTTACGTGCCCCAAATGCTCCGAAACACTCTCAAACATCATTTTGTGTCCAATGGAGTAGAATGGATGCTTCACAACTTTGGTACCCCGAAATAGTGTATTCAGGCCCAAAACACAAGTTTTGCATCTTTTACGTGCCGAAGGTTAGCCAAATGCTCTGAAACACTCTCAAACATCATTTTGTGTCCAATGGAGTAGAATGGATGCTTCGCAACTTTGGTTCCCCGAAATAGTGCATTCAGGCCCGAAACTCAAGTTTTGCATCTTTTACGTGCCTAAGGTTAGCGAAATGCTTCGAAACACCCCCAAACATCATTTTGGGCCCATTGGACTAGAATGGATGCTTCACAACTTCGGTACCCCGAAATAGTGCATTCAGGCTCGAACACAAGTTTTGCATCTTTTACGTCCCGAAGGTTAGTGAAATGCTCTGAAACACCCCCAGACATTTTTTGCGTCCATTGCAGTAGAATGGATGCTTCACAACTTCGGTACGCCAAAATAGTGCACTCAAGCTCGAACACAAATTTTGCATCTTTTACGTGCCGAAGGTTAGCGAAATGCTCCGAAACACTCCCAAACATCATTTTGGGTCCAAGGGAGTACAATGGACGCTTCACAACTTCGGTACCTCGAAATAGTGCATCCACGCTCGAAACACAAGTTTTTCATCTTTTTACCTGCCGAAGGTTAGCGAAATGCTCCGAAACACTCCCAATATTCATTTTGTGTCCAATGGAGTTGAATGGATGATTCGCAACTTTGGTACCCCGAAATAGTGCATTCAGGCTCGAAACACAAGTTTTTCATCTTTTTATGTGCCGAAGGTTAGCCAAATGCTCCGAAACACTCCCAAACATCATTTTGTGTCCAATGGAGTAGAATGGATGCTTCGCAACTTTGGTTTCCCGAAATAGTGCATTCAGGCCCAAAACACAAGTTTTGCATCTTTTACGTGCCGAAGGTTAGCGAAATGCTCCGAAACACCCCCAAACATCATTTTGGGTCCATTGGACTAGAATGGATGCTTCACAACTTCGGTACGCCGAAATAGTGCATTCAAGCTCGAACACAAGTTTTGCATCTTTTACGTGCCGAAGACTAGCGAAATGCTCCGAAACACTCCCAAACATCATTTTGGGTCCAAGGGAGTAGAATGGATGCTTCACAACTTCAGTACCCCGAAATAGTGCATCCAGGCCCGAAACACAAGTTTTGCATCTTTTTACCTGCCGAAGGTTAGCGAAATGCTCCGAAACACTCCCAAACATCATTTTGTGTCCAATGGAGTAGAATGGATGATTCACAACTTTGTTACCCCTAAATAGTGCATTCATGCGTAAAACACAAGTTTTGCATCTTTTATGTGCCGAAGGTTAGCGAAATGCTCTGAAACACTCCCAGACATCATTTTGGGTCCAATGGAGTAGAATGGATGCTTTGCAACTTTGGTATCCCTAAATAGTGCATTTAGGCCCGAAACATAAGTTTTGCATCTTTTTACCTGTCGAAGGTTAGCGAAATGCTCTGAAACACTCCCAACATCATTTTGTGTCCAATGGAATAGAATGAATGATTCGCAACTTTGGTACCCCAAAATAGTGCATTCAGGCCCGAAACACAAGTTTTTCATCTTTTTACGTGCCAAAGGTTAGCCAAATGCTACGAAACACTCTCAAACATCATTTTGTGTCCAACGGAGTAGAATGGATGCTTCGCAACTTTGGTACCCCGAAATAATGCATTCAGGCCGAAAACACAAGTTTTGTATCTTTTACGTGCCGAAGGTTAGCCAAATGCTCCGAAACACTCCCAAACATCATTTTGGGTCCAAGGGAGTAGAATGGATGCTTCACAACTTCAATACCCCGAAATAGTGCATCCAGGCCTGAAACACAAGTTTTGCATCTTTTTACCTGCCGAAGGTTAGCGAAATGCTCCGAAACACTCCCAAACATCATTTTGTGTCCAATGGAGTAGAATGGATGATTCACAACTTTGGTACCCCAAAATAGTGCATTCATGCGTAAAACACAAGTTTTGCATCTTTTATGTGCCGAAGGTTAGCGAAATGCTCCGAAACACTCCCAGACATCATTTTGGGTCCAATGGAGTAGAATGGATGCTTTGCAACTTTGGTATCCCTAAATAGTGCATTTAGACCTGAAACATAAGTTCTGCATCTTTTTACCTGACGAAGGTTAGGGAAATGCTCTGAAACACTCCCAAAATCATTTTGTGTCCAATGGAATAGAATGGATGATTCGCAAGTTTGGTACCCTGAAATAGTGCATTCAGGCCCGAAACACAAGTTTTTCATCTTTTTACGTGCCAAAGGTTAGCCAAATGCTCCGAAACACTCTCAAACATCATTTTGTGTCCAATGGAGTAGAATGGATGCTTCGCAACTTTGGTACCCCGAAATAGTGCATTCAGGCCCAAAACACAAGTTTTGCATCTTTTATGTGCCGAAGGTTAGCGAAATGCTCCGAAACACTCCCAGACATCATTTTGGGTCCAATGGAGTAGAATGGATGCTTTGCAACTTTGGTATCCCTAAATAGTGCATGTAGGCCCGAAACATAAGTTTTGCATCTTTTTACCTGTCGAAGGTTAGCGAAATGCTCTGAAACACTCCCAAAATCATTTTGTGTCCAATGGAATAGAATGGATGATTCGCAACTTTGGTACCCCGAAATAGTGCATTCAGGCCCGAAACACAAGTTTTTCATCTTTTTACGTGCCAAAGGTTAGCCAAATGCTCCGAAACACTCTCTAACATCATTTTGTGTCCAATGGAGTAGACTGGATGCTTCGCAACTTTGGTACCCCGAAATAGTGCATTCAGGCCCAAAACACAAGTTTTGCATCTTTTATGTGCCGAAGGTTAGCGAAATGCTCCGAAACACTCCCAGACATCATTTTGGGTCCAATGGAGTATAATGGATGCTTTGCAACTTTGGTATCCCTAAATAGTGCATTTAGGCCCGAAACATAAGTTTTCCATCTTTTTACCTGTCGAAGGTTAGCGAAATACTCTGAAACACTCCCAAAATCATTTTGTGTCCAATGGAATAGAATGGATGATTCGCAACTTTGGTACCTCGAAATAGTGCATTCAGGCCTGAAACACAAGTTTTTCATCTTTTTACGTGCCCCAAATGCTCTGAAACACTCTCAAACATCATTTTGTGTCCAATGGAGTAGAATGGATGCTTCGCAACTTTGGTACCCCGAAATAGTGCATTCAGGCCCAAAACACAAGTTTTGCATCTTTTACGTGCCGAAGGTTAGCCAAATGCTCCGAAACACTCTCAAACATCATTTTCTGTCCAATGGAGTAGAATGGATGCTTCGCAACTTTGGTTCCCCGAAATAGTGCATTCAGGCCTGAAACACAAGTTTTGCATCTTTTACGTGCCTAAGGTTAGCGAAATGCTCCGAAACACCCCCAAACATCATTTTGGGTCCATTGGACTAGAATGGATGCTTCACAACTTCGGTACCCCGAAATAGTGCATTCAGGCTCGAACACAAGTTTTGCATCTTTTACGTGCCGAAGGTTAGTGAAATGCTCCGAAACACCCCCAAACATTTTTTTGGGTCCATTGGACTAGAATGGATGCTTCACAACTTCGGTACGCCGAAATAGTGCACTCAAGCTCGAACACAAATTTTGCATCTTTTACGTGCCGAACTTTAGTGAAATGCTCCGACACACTCCCAAACATCATTTTGGGTCCAAGGGAGTACAATGGACGCTTCACAACTTCGGTACCTCGAAATAGTGCATCCACGCTCGAAACACAAGTTTTGCATCTTTTTACCTGCCGAAGGTTAGCGAAATGCTCCGAAACACTCCCAAAATTCATTTTGTGTCCAATGGAGTAGAATGGATGATTCACAACTTTGGTACCCCGAAATAGTGCATTCAGGCTCGAAACACAAGTTTTTCATCTTTTTATGTGCCGAAGGTTAGCCAAATGCTCCGAAACACTCCCAAACATCATTTTGTGTCCAATGGAGTAGAATGGATGCTTCGCAACTTTGGTTTCCCAAAATAGTGCATTCAGGCCCAAAACACAAGTTTTGCATCTTTTACGTGCCGAAGGTTAGCGAAATGCTCCGAAACACCCCCAAACATCATTTTGGGTCCATTGGACTAGAATGGATGCTTCATAACTTCGGTACGCCGAAATAGTGCATTCAAGCTCGAACACAAGTTTTGCATCTTTTACGTGCCGAAGATTAGCGAAATGCTCCGAAACACTCCCAAACATCATTTTCGGTCCAAGGGAGTAGAATGGATGCTTCACAACTTCGGTACCCCGAAATAGTGCATCCAGGCCCGAAACACAAGTTTTGCATCTTTTTACCTGCCGAAGGTTAGCAAAATGCTCCGAAACACTCCCAAACATCATTTTGTGTCCAATGGAGTAGAATGGATGATTCACAACTTTGTTACCCCAAAGTAGTGCATTCATGCGTAAAACACAAGTTTTGCATCTTTTATGTGCCGAAGGTTAGCGAAATGCTCCGAAACACTCCCAGACATCATTTTGGGTCCAATGGAGTAGAATGGATGCTTTGCAACTTTGGTATCCCTAAATAGTGCATTTAGGCCCGAAACATAAGTTTTGCATCTTTTTACCTGTCGAAGGTTAGCGAAATGCTCTGAAACACTCCCAACATCATTTTGTGTCCAATGGAATAGAATGAATGATTCGCAACTTTGGTACCCCGAAATAGTGCATTCAGGCCCGAAAGACAAGTTTTTCATCTTTTTACGTGCCAAAGGTTAGCCAAATGCTACGAAACACTCTCAAACATCATTTTGTGTCCAACGGAGTAGAATGGATGCTTCGCAACTTTGGTTCCCCGAAATAGTGCATTCAGGCCCAAAGCACAAGTTTTGCATCTTTTACGTGCCGAAGGTTTGCCAAATGCTCCGAAACACTCCCAAACATCATTTTGGGTCCAAGGGAGTAGAATGGATGCTTCACAACTTCGGTACCCCGAAATAGTGCATCCAGGCCCGAAACACAAGTTTTGCATCTTTTTACCTGCCGAAGGTTAGCGAAATGCTCTGAAACACTCCCAAACATCATTTTGTGTCCAATGGAGTAGAATGGATGATTCACAACTTTGGTACCCCAAAATAGTGCATTCATGCGTAAAACACAAGTTTTGCATCTTTTATGTGCCGAAGGTTAGCGAAATGCTCCGAAACACTCCCAGACATCATTTTGGGTCCAATGGAGTAGAATAGATGCTTTGCAACTTTGGTATCCCAAAATAGTGCATTTAGACCTGAAACATAAGTTTTGCATCTTTTTACCTGTCGAAGGTTAGGGAAATGCTCTGAAACACTCCCAAAATCATTTTGTGTCCAATGGAATAGAATGGATGATTCGCAACTTTGGTACCCCGAAATAGTGCATTCAGGCCCGAAACAAAAGTTTTTCATCTTTTTACGTGCCAAAGGTTAGCCAAATGCTCCGAAACACTCTCAAACATCATTTTGTGTCCAATGGAGTAGAATGGATGCTTCACAACTTTGGTACCCCGAAATAGTGCATTCAGGCCCAAAACACAAGTTTTGCATCTTTTATGTGCCGAAGGTTAGCGAAATGCTCCGAAACACTCCCAGACATCATTTTGGGTCCAATGGAGTAGAATGGATGCTTTGCAACTTTGGTATCCCTAAATAGTGCATTTAGGCCCGAAACATAAGTTTTGCATCTTTTTACCTGTCGAAGGTTAGCGAAATGCTCTGAAACACTCCCAAAATCATTTTGTGTCCAATGGAATAGAATGGATTGTTCGCAACTTTGGTACCCCGAAATAGTGCATTCAGGCCCGAAACACAAGTTTTTCATCTTTTTACGTGCTAAAGGTTAGCCAAATGCTCCGAAACACTCTCAAACATCATTTTGTGTCCAATGGAGTAGAATGGATGCTTCGCAACTTTGGTACCCCGAAATAGTGCATTCAGGCCCAAAACACAAGTTTTGCATCTTTTATGTGCCGAAGGTTAGCGAAATGCTCCTAAACACTCCCAGACATCATTTTGGGTCCAATGGAGTAGAATGGATGCTTTGCAACTTTGGTATCCCTAAATAGTGCATTTAGGCCCGAAACATAAGTTTTGCATCTTTTTACCTGTCGAAGGTTAGCGAAATGCTCTGAAACACTCCCAACATCATTTTGTGTCCAATGGAATAGAATGAATGATTCGCAACTTTGGTACCCCGAAATAGTGCATTCAGGCCCAAAAGACAAGTTTTTCATCTTTTTACGTGCCAAAGGTTAGCCAAATGCTACGAAACACTCTCAAACATCATTTTGTGTCCAACGGAGTAGAATGGATGCTTAGCAACTTTGGTTCCCCGAAATAGTGCATTCAGGCCCAAAGCACAAGTTTTGCATCTTTTACGTGCCGAAGGTTAGCCAAATGCTCCGAAACACTCCTAAACATCATTTTGGGTCCAAGGGAGTAGAATGGATGCTTCACAACTTCGGTACCCCGAAATAGTGCATCCAGGCCCGAAACACAAGTTTTGCATCTTTTTACCTGCCGAAGGTTAGCGAAATGCCCTGAAACACTCCCAAACATCATTTTGTGTCCAATGGAGTAGAATGGATGATTCACAACTTTGGTACCCCAAAATAGTGCATTCATGCGTAAAACACAAGTTTTGCATCTTTTATGTGCCGAAGGTTAGCGAAATGCTCCGAAACACTCCCAGACATCATTTTGGGTCCAATGGAGTAGAATGGATGCTTTGCAACTTTGGTATCCCAAAATAGTGCATTTAGACCTGAAACATAAGTTTTGTATCTTTTTACCTTTCGAAGGTTAGGGAAATGCTCTGAAACACTCCCAAAATCATTTTGTGTCCAATGGAATAGAATGGATGATTCGCAACTTTGGTACCCCGAAATAGTGCATTCAGGCCCGTAACAAAAGTTTTTCATCTTTTTACGTGCCAAAGGTTAGCCATATGCTCCGAAACACTCTCAAACATCATTTTGTGTCCAATGGAGTAGAATGGATGCTTCGCAACTTTGGTACCCCGAAATAGTGCATTCAGGCCCAAAACACAAGTTTTGCATCTTTTATGTGCCGAAGGTTAGCGAAATGCTCCGAAACACTCCCAGACATCATTTTGGGTCCAATGGAGTAGAATGGATGCTTTGCAACTTTGGTATCCCTAAATAGTGCATTTAGGCCCGAAACATAAGTTTTGCATCTTTTTACCTGTCGAAGGTTAGCGAAATGCTCTGAAACACTCCCAAAATCATTTTGTGTCCAATGGAATAGAATGGATGATTCGCAACATTGGTACCCCGAAATAGTGCATTCAGGCCCGAAACACAAGTTTTTCATCTTTTTACGTGCCAAAGGTTAGCCAAATGCTCCGAAACACTCTCAAACATCATTTTGTGTCCAATGGAGTAGAATGGATGCTTCGCAACTTTGGTACCCCGAAATAGTGCATTCAGGCCCAAAACACAAGTTTTGCATCTTTTATGTGCCGAAGGTTAGCGAAATGCTCCGAAACACTCCCAGACATCATTTTGGGTCCAATGGAGTAGAATGGATGCTTTGCAACTTTGGTATCCCTAAATAGTACATTTAGGCCCGAAACATAAGTTTTGCATCTTTTTACCTGTCGAAGGTTAGCGAAATGCTTTGAAACACTCCCAAAATCATTTTGTGTCCAATGGAATAGAATGGATGATTCGCAACTTTGGTACCCCGAAATATTGCATTCAGGCCTGAAACACAAGTTTTTCATCGTTTTATGTGCCCCAAATGCTCCGAAACACTCTCAAACATCATTTTGTGTCCAATGGAGTAGAATGGATGCTTCGCAACTTTGGTACCCCGAAATAGTGCATTCAGGCCCAAAACACAAGTTTCGCATCTTTTACGTGCCGAAGGTTAGCCAAATTCTCCGAAACACTCTCAAACATCATTTTGTGTCCAATGGAGTAGAATGGATGCTTCGCAACTTTGGTTCCCCGAAATAGTGCATTCAGGCCCGAAACACAAGTTTTGCATCTTTTACGTGCCTAAGGTTAGCGAAATGCTCCGAAACACCCCCAAACATCATTTTGGGTCCATTGGACTAGAATGGATGCTTCACAATTCGGTACCCCGAAATAGTGCATTCTGGCTCGAACACAAGTTTTGCATCTTTTACGTGCCGAAGGTTAGTGAAATGCTCCGAAACACCCCCAAACATTTTATTGGGTCCATTGGACTAGAATGGATGCTTCACAACTTCGGTATGCCGAAATAGTGCACTCAAGCTCGAACACAAATTTTGCATCTTTTACGTGCCGAAGGTTAGCGAAATGCTCCGTAACACTCCCAAATATCATTTTGGGTCCAAGGGAGTAGAATGGACGCTTCACAACTTCGGTACCTCGAAATAGTGCATCCACGCTCGAAACACAAGTTTTGCATCTTTTTACCTGCCGAAGGTTAGCGAAATGCTCCGAAACACTCCCAAAATTCATTTTGTGTCCAATGGAGTAGAATGGATGATTCACAACTTTGGTACCCCGAAATAGTGCATTCAGGCTCGAAACACAAGTTTTTCATCTTTTTATGTGCCGAAGGTTAGCCAAATGCTCCGAAACACTCCCAAACATAATTTTGTGTCCAATGGAGTAGAATGGATGCTTCGCAACTTTGGTTTTCCCAAAATAGTGCATTCAGGCCCAAAACACAAGTTTTGCATCTTTTACGTGCCGAAGGTTAGCGAAATGCTCCGAAACACCCCCAAACATCATTTTGGGTCCATTGGACTAGAATGGATGCTTCACAACTTCGGTATGCCGAAATAGTGCATTCAACCTCGAACACAAGTTTTGCATCTTTTACGTGCCGTAGATTAGCGAAATGCTCCGAAACACTCCCAAACATCATTTTGGGTCCAAGGGAGTAGAATGGATGCTTCACAACTTCGGTACCCCGAAATAGTGCATCTAGGCCCGAAACACAAGTTTTGCATCTTTTTACCTGTCGAAGGTTAGCGAAATGCTCTGAAACACTCCCAACATCATTTTGTGTCCAATGGAATAGAATGAATGATTCGCAACTTTGGTACCCCGAAATAGTGCATTCAGGCCCGAAAGACAAGTTTTTCATCTTTTTACGTGCCAAAGGTTAGCCAAATGCTACGAAACACTCTCAAACATCATTTTGTGTCCAACGGAGTAGAATGGATGCTTCGCAACTTTGGTTCCCCGAAATAGTGCATTCAGGCCCAAAGCACAAGTTTTGCATCTTTTACGTGCCGAAGGTTTGCCAAATGCTCCGAAACACTCCCAAACATCATTTTGGGTCCAAGGGAGTAGAATGGATGCTTCACAACTTCGGTACCCCGAAATAGTGCATCCAGGCCCGAAACACAAGTTTTGCATCTTTTTACCTGCCGAAGGTTAGCGAAATGCTCTGAAACACTCCCAAACATCATTTTGTGTCCAATGGAGTAGAATGGATGATTCACAACTTTGGTACCCCAAAATAGTGCATTCATGCGTAAAACACAAGTTTTGCATCTTTTATGTGCCGAAGGTTAGCGAAATGCTCCGAAACACTCCCAGACATCATTTTGGGTCCAATGGAGTAGAATAGATGCTTTGCAACTTTGGTATCCCAAAATAGTGCATTTAGACCTGAAACATAAGTTTTGCATCTTTTTACCTGTCGAAGGTTAGGGAAATGCTCTGAAACACTCCCAAAATCATTTTGTGTCCAATGGAATAGAATGGATGATTCGCAACTTTGGTACCCCGAAATAGTGCATTCAGGCCCGAAACAAAAGTTTTTCATCTTTTTACGTGCCAAAGGTTAGCCAAATGCTCCGAAACACTCTCAAACATCATTTTGTGTCCAATGGAGTAGAATGGATGCTTCACAACTTTGGTACCCCGAAATAGTGCATTCAGGCCCAAAACACAAGTTTTGCATCTTTTATGTGCCGAAGGTTAGCGAAATGCTCCGAAACACTCCCAGACATCATTTTGGGTCCAATGGAGTAGAATGGATGCTTTGCAACTTTGGTATCCCTAAATAGTGCATTTAGGCCCGAAACATAAGTTTTGCATCTTTTTACCTGTCGAAGGTTAGCGAAATGCTCTGAAACACTCCCAAAATCATTTTGTGTCCAATGGAATAGAATGGATTGTTCGCAACTTTGGTACCCCGAAATAGTGCATTCAGGCCCGAAACACAAGTTTTTCATCTTTTTACGTGCTAAAGGTTAGCCAAATGCTCCGAAACACTCTCAAACATCATTTTGTGTCCAATGGAGTAGAATGGATGCTTCGCAACTTTGGTACCCCGAAATAGTGCATTCAGGCCCAAAACACAAGTTTTGCATCTTTTATGTGCCGAAGGTTAGCGAAATGCTCCTAAACACTCCCAGACATCATTTTGGGTCCAATGGAGTAGAATGGATGCTTTGCAACTTTGGTATCCCTAAATAGTGCATTTAGGCCCGAAACATAAGTTTTGCATCTTTTTACCTGTCGAAGGTTAGCGAAATGCTCTGAAACACTCCCAACATCATTTTGTGTCCAATGGAATAGAATGAATGATTCGCAACTTTGGTACCCCGAAATAGTGCATTCAGGCCCAAAAGACAAGTTTTTCATCTTTTTACGTGCCAAAGGTTAGCCAAATGCTACGAAACACTCTCAAACATCATTTTGTGTCCAACGGAGTAGAATGGATGCTTAGCAACTTTGGTTCCCCGAAATAGTGCATTCAGGCCCAAAGCACAAGTTTTGCATCTTTTACGTGCCGAAGGTTAGCCAAATGCTCCGAAACACTCCTAAACATCATTTTGGGTCCAAGGGAGTAGAATGGATGCTTCACAACTTCGGTACCCCGAAATAGTGCATCCAGGCCCGAAACACAAGTTTTGCATCTTTTTACCTGCCGAAGGTTAGCGAAATGCCCTGAAACACTCCCAAACATCATTTTGTGTCCAATGGAGTAGAATGGATGATTCACAACTTTGGTACCCCAAAATAGTGCATTCATGCGTAAAACACAAGTTTTGCATCTTTTATGTGCCGAAGGTTAGCGAAATGCTCCGAAACACTCCCAGACATCATTTTGGGTCCAATGGAGTAGAATGGATGCTTTGCAACTTTGGTATCCCAAAATAGTGCATTTAGACCTGAAACATAAGTTTTGTATCTTTTTACCTTTCGAAGGTTAGGGAAATGCTCTGAAACACTCCCAAAATCATTTTGTGTCCAATGGAATAGAATGGATGATTCGCAACTTTGGTACCCCGAAATAGTGCATTCAGGCCCGTAACAAAAGTTTTTCATCTTTTTACGTGCCAAAGGTTAGCCATATGCTCCGAAACACTCTCAAACATCATTTTGTGTCCAATGGAGTAGAATGGATGCTTCGCAACTTTGGTACCCCGAAATAGTGCATTCAGGCCCAAAACACAAGTTTTGCATCTTTTATGTGCCGAAGGTTAGCGAAATGCTCCGAAACACTCCCAGACATCATTTTGGGTCCAATGGAGTAGAATGGATGCTTTGCAACTTTGGTATCCCTAAATAGTGCATTTAGGCCCGAAACATAAGTTTTGCATCTTTTTACCTGTCGAAGGTTAGCGAAATGCTCTGAAACACTCCCAAAATCATTTTGTGTCCAATGGAATAGAATGGATGATTCGCAACATTGGTACCCCGAAATAGTGCATTCAGGCCCGAAACACAAGTTTTTCATCTTTTTACGTGCCAAAGGTTAGCCAAATGCTCCGAAACACTCTCAAACATCATTTTGTGTCCAATGGAGTAGAATGGATGCTTCGCAACTTTGGTACCCCGAAATAGTGCATTCAGGCCCAAAACACAAGTTTTGCATCTTTTATGTGCCGAAGGTTAGCGAAATGCTCCGAAACACTCCCAGACATCATTTTGGGTCCAATGGAGTAGAATGGATGCTTTGCAACTTTGGTATCCCTAAATAGTACATTTAGGCCCGAAACATAAGTTTTGCATCTTTTTACCTGTCGAAGGTTAGCGAAATGCTTTGAAACACTCCCAAAATCATTTTGTGTCCAATGGAATAGAATGGATGATTCGCAACTTTGGTACCCCGAAATATTGCATTCAGGCCTGAAACACAAGTTTTTCATCGTTTTATGTGCCCCAAATGCTCCGAAACACTCTCAAACATCATTTTGTGTCCAATGGAGTAGAATGGATGCTTCGCAACTTTGGTACCCCGAAATAGTGCATTCAGGCCCAAAACACAAGTTTCGCATCTTTTACGTGCCGAAGGTTAGCCAAATTCTCCGAAACACTCTCAAACATCATTTTGTGTCCAATGGAGTAGAATGGATGCTTCGCAACTTTGGTTCCCCGAAATAGTGCATTCAGGCCCGAAACACAAGTTTTGCATCTTTTACGTGCCTAAGGTTAGCGAAATGCTCCGAAACACCCCCAAACATCATTTTGGGTCCATTGGACTAGAATGGATGCTTCACAATTCGGTACCCCGAAATAGTGCATTCTGGCTCGAACACAAGTTTTGCATCTTTTACGTGCCGAAGGTTAGTGAAATGCTCCGAAACACCCCCAAACATTTTATTGGGTCCATTGGACTAGAATGGATGCTTCACAACTTCGGTATGCCGAAATAGTGCACTCAAGCTCGAACACAAATTTTGCATCTTTTACGTGCCGAAGGTTAGCGAAATGCTCCGTAACA
>JAQONI010000096.1:0-49356 GCA_036936925.1 Cenchrus fungigraminus
AGTGGTTGGGAGCATTTCGCAAACCTTCAGCACGTAAAAAGATGCGAAACTTGTGTTTCAGGGCGGGATGCATGATTTCGGGGTACCGATGTTGCGAAAAAGGTGTCGCAACAAAAACATCTATTCTACTTCTTTAGATCCAAAATGATGTTTTGCAGTGGTTGCGAGCATTTCGCAAACCTTCGGCACGTAAAAAGATGCGAAACTTGTGTTTCAGGGCTGAATGCACGATTTCGCGGTACCGAAGTTGCGAAAAAGGTTTCGCAACGAAAACATCTATTCTACTTCTTTAGACCCAAAATGATGTTTTGCAGTGGTTGGGGGCATTTCGCAAACCTTCGGCACGTAAAAAGATGCGAAACTTGTGTTTCAGGGCTGAATGCACGATTTCGCGGTACCGAAGTTACGAAAAAGGTTTCGCAACGAAAACATCTATTCTACTTCTTTAGACCCAAAATGATGTTTTGCAGTGGTTGGGAGCATTTCGCAAACCTTCGGCACGTAAAAAGATGCGAAACTTTTGTTTCAGGGCTGATTGCACGATTTCGGGGTACCGAAGTTGCGAAAAAGGTTTCGCAACGAAAACATCTATTCTACTTCTTTAGACCCAAAATGATGTTTTGCAGTGGTTGGGAGCATTTCGCAAACCTTCGGCACGTAAAAAGATGCGAAACTTTTGTTTCAGGGCTGATTGCACGATTTCGGGGTACCGAAGTTGCGAAAAAGGTTTCGCAACGAAAACATCTATTCTACTTCTTTAGACCCAAAATGATGTTTTGCAGTGGTTGGGAGCATTTCGCAAACCTTCGGCACGTAAAAAGATGCGAAACTTGTGTTTCGGGGCTGAATGCACGATTTCGGGGTACCGAAGTTGCGAAAAAGGTTTCGCAACGAAAACATCTATTCTACTTCTTTAGACCCAAAATGATGTTTTGCAGTGGTTGGGAGCATTTCGCAAACCTTCGGCACGTAAAAAGATGCGAAAACTGTGTTTCGGGGCTGAATGCACGATTTCGGGGTACCGAAGTTGCGAAAAAGGTTTCGTAACGAAAACATTCATTCTACTCCATTAGACCCAAAATGATGTTTTGCAGTGGTTGGGAGCATTTCGCAAACCTTCAGCACGTAAAAAGATGCGAAACTTGTGTTTCAGGGCGGGATGCATGATTTCGGGGTACCGAAGTTGCGAAAAAGGTGTCGCAACGAAAACATCTATTCTACTTCTTTAGACCCAAAATGATGTTTTGCAGTGGTTGGGAGCATTTCGCAAACCTTCGGCACGTAAAAAGATGCGAAACTTGTGTTTCAGCGCTGAATGCACGATTTCGGGGTACCGAAGTTGCGAAAAAGGTTTCGCAACGAAAACATCTATTCTACTTCTTTAGACCCAAAATGATGTTTTGCAGTGGTTGGGAGCATTTCGCAAACCTTCGGCACGTAAAAAGATGCGAAACTTGTGTTTCGGGGCTGAATGCACGATTTCGGTGTACCGAAGCTGCGAAAAAGGTTTCGCAACGAAAACTTCTATTCTACTTCTTTAGATCCAAAATGATGTTTTACAGTGGTTGGGAGCATTTCGCAAACCTTCGGCACGTAAAAAGATGCGAAACTTGTGTCTCGGGGCTGAATGCACGATCTCGGGGTACCGAAGTTGCGAAAAAGGTTTCGTAACGAAAACATTCATTCTACTCCATTAGACCCAAAATGATGTTTTGCAGTGGTTGGGAGCATTTCGCAAACCTTCAGCATGTAAAAAGATGCGAAACTTGTGTTTCAGGGCGGGATGCATGATTTCGAGGTACCGAAGTTGCGAAAAAGGTGTCGCAACGAAAACATCTATTCTACTTCTTTAGACCCAAAATGATGTTTTGCAGTGGTTGGGAGCATTTCGCAAACCTTCGGCACATAAAAAGATGCGAAACTTGTGTTTCGGGGCTGAATGCACGATTTCGGGGTACCGAAGTTGCGAAAAAGGTTTCGCAACGAAAACATCTATTCTACTTCTTTAGACCCAAAATGATGTTTTGCAGTGGTTGGGAGCATTTCGCAAACCTTCGGCACGTAAAAAGATGCGAAAACTGTGTTTCGGGGATGAATGCACGATTTCGGGGTACCGAAGTTGCGAAAAAGGTTTCGTAACGAAAACATTCATTCTACTCCATTAGACCCAAAATGATGTTTTGCAGTGGTTGGGAGCATTTCGCAAACCTTCAGCACGTAAAAAGATGCGAAACTTGTGTTTCAGGGCGGGATGCATGATTTCGGGGTACCGATGTTGCGAAAAAGGTGTCGCAACAAAAACATCTATTCTACTTCTTTAGATCCAAAATGATGTTTTGCAGTGGTTGCGAGCATTTCGCAAACCTTCGGCACGTAAAAAGATGCGAAACTTGTGTTTCAGGGCTGAATGCACGATTTCGCGGTACCGAAGTTGCGAAAAAGGTTTCGCAACGAAAACATCTATTCTACTTCTTTAGACCCAAAATGATGTTTTGCAGTGGTTGGGGGCATTTCGCAAACCTTCGGCACGTAAAAAGATGCGAAACTTGTGTTTCAGGGCTGAATGCACGATTTCGCGGTACCGAAGTTACGAAAAAGGTTTCGCAACGAAAACATCTATTCTACTTCTTTAGACCCAAAATGATGTTTTGCAGTGGTTGGGAGCATTTCGCAAACCTTCGGCACGTAAAAAGATGCGAAACTTTTGTTTCAGGGCTGATTGCACGATTTCGGGGTACCGAAGTTGCGAAAAAGGTTTCGCAACGAAAACATCTATTCTACTTCTTTAGACCCAAAATGATGTTTTGCAGTGGTTGGGAGCATTTCGCAAACCTTCGGCACGTAAAAAGATGCGAAAACTGTGTTTCGGGGCTGAATGCACGATTTCGGGGTACCGAAGTTGCGAAAAAGGTTTCGTAACGAAAACATTCATTCTACTCCATTAGACCCAAAATGATGTTTTGCAGTGGTTGGGAGCATTTCGCAAACCTTCAGCACGTAAAAAGATGCGAAACTTGTGTTTCAGGGCGGGATGCATGATTTCGGGGTACCGATGTTGCGAAAAAGGTGTCGCAACAAAAACATCTATTCTACTTCTTTAGATCCAAAATGATGTTTTGCAGTGGTTGCGAGCATTTCGCAAACCTTCGGCACGTAAAAATATGCGAAACTTGTGTTTCAGGGCTGAATGCACGATTTCGCGGTACCGAAGTTGCGAAAAAGGTTTCGCAACGAAAACATCTATTCTACTTCTTTAGACCCAAAATGATGTTTTGCAGTGGTTGGGGGCATTTCGCAAACCTTCGGCACGTAAAAAGATGCGAAACTTGTGTTTCAGGGCTGAATGCACGATTTCGCGGTACCGAAGTTGCGAAAAAGGTTTCGCAACGAAAACATCTATTCTACTTCTTTAGACCCAAAATGATGTTTTGCAGTGGTTGGGTTCATTTCGCAAACCTTCAGCACGTAAAAAGTTGCAAAACTTGTGTTTCGGGGCTAAATGCACGATTTTGGGGTACCGAAGTTGCGAAAAAGGTTTCGCAACGAAAACATCTATTCTACTTCTTTAGACCCAAAATGATGTTTTGCAGTGGTTGGGAGCATTTCGCAAACCTTCGGCACGTAAAAAGATGCGAAACTTTTGTTTCAGGGCTGATTGCACGATTTCGGGGTACCGAAGTTGCGAAAAAGGTTTCGCAACGAAAACATCTATTCTACTTCTTTAGACCCAAAATGATGTTTTGCAGTGGTTGGGAGCATTTCGCAAACCTTCGGCACGTAAAAAGATGCGAAACTTGTGTTTCGGGGCTGAATGCACGATTTCGGGGTACCGAAGTTGCGAAAACATTCATTCTACTCCATTAGACCCAAAATGATGTTTTGCAGTGGTTGGGAGCATTTCGCAAACCTTCAGCATGTAAAAAGATGCGAAACTTGTGTTTCAGGGCGGGATGCATGATTTCGAGGTACCGAAGTTGCGAAAAAGGTGTCGCAACGAAAACATCTATTCTACTTCTTTAGATCAAAAATGATGTTTTGCAGTGGTTGGGAGCATTTCGCAAACCTTCGGCACATAAAAAGATGCGAAACTTGTGTTTCGGGGCTGAATGCACGATTTCGGGCTACCGAAGTTGCGAAAAAGGTTTCGCAACGAAAACATCTATTCTACTTCTTTAGACCAAAAATGATGTTTTGCAGTGGTTGGGAGCATTTCGCAAACCTTCGGCACGTAAAAAGATGCGAAAACTGTGTTTCGGGGCTGAATGCACGATTTCGGGGTACCGAAGTTGCGAAAAAGGTTTCGTAACGAAAACATTCATTCTACTCCATTAGACCCAAAATGATGTTTTGCAGTGGTTGGGAGCATTTCGCAAACCTTCAGCACGTAAAAAGATGCGAAACATGTGTTTCAGGGCGGGATGCATGATTTCGGGGTACCGAAGTTGCGAAAAAGGTGTCGCAACGAAAACATCTATTCTACTTCTTTAGACCCAAAATGATGTTTTGCAGTGTTTGGGAGCATTTCGCAAACCTTCGGCACGTAAAAAGATGCGAAACTTGTGTTTCGGGGCTGAATGCACGATTTCGGGGTACCGAAGTTGCGAAAAAGGTTTCGCAACGAAAACATCTATTCTACTTCTTTAGACCCAAAATGATGTTTTGCAGTGGTTGGGAGCATTTCGCAAACCTTCGGCACGTAAAAAGATGCGAAAACTGTGTTTCGGGGCTGAATGCACGATTTCGGGGTACCGAAGTTGCGAAAAAGGTTTCGTAAAGAAAACATTCATTCTACTCCATTAGACCCAAAATGATGTTTTGCAGTGGTTGGGAGCATTTCGCAAACCTTCAGCACGTAAAAAGATGCGAAACTTGTGTTTCAGGGCGGGATGCATGATTTCGGGGTACCGAAGCTGCAAAAAAGGTGTCGCAACGAAAACATCTATTCTACTTCTTTAGACCCAAAATGATGTTTTGCAGTGGTTGGGAGCATTTCGCAAACCTTCGGCACGTAAAAAGATGCGAAACTTGTGTTTCAGGGCTGAATGCACGATTTCGAGGTACCGAAGGTGCGAAAAAGGTTTCGCAACGAAAACATCTATTCTACTTCTTTAGACCCAAAATGATGTTTTGCAGTGGTTGGGAGCATTTCGCAAACCTTCGGCACGTAAAAAGATGCGAAACTTGTGTTTCAGGGCTGAATGCACGATTTCGGGGTACCGAAGTTGCGAAAAACGTTTCGTAACGAAAACATTCATTCTACTCCATTAGACCCAAAATGTTGTTTTGCAGTGGTTGGGTTCATTTCGCAAACCTTCAGCACGTAAAAAGTTGCAAAACTTGTGTTTCGGGGCTGAATGCACGATTTTGGGGTACCGAAGTTGCGAAAAAGGTTTCGCAACGAAAACATCTATTCTACTTCTTTAGACCCAAAATGATGTTTTGCAGTGGTTGGGAGCATTTCGCAAACCTTCGGCACATAAAAAGATGCGAAACTTGTGTTTCGGGGCTGAATGCACGATTTCGGGGTACCGAAGTTGCGAAAAAGGTTTCGCAACGAAAACATCTATTCTACTTCTTTAGACCCAAAATGATGTTTTGCAGTGGTTGGGAGCATTTCGCAAACCTTCGGCACGTAAAAAGATGCGAAAACTGTGTTTCGGGGCTGAATGCACGATTTCGGGGTACCGAAGATGCGAAAAAGGTTTCGCAACGAAAACATTCATTCTACTCCATTAGACCCAAAATGATGTTTTGCAGTGGTTGGGACCATTTCGCAAACCTTCAGCACGTAAAAAGATGCGAAACTTGTGTTTCAGGGCGGGATGCATGATTTCGGGGTACCGAAGTTGCGAAAAAGGTGTCGCAACAAAAACATCTATTCTACTTCTTTAGACCCAAAATGATGTTTTGCAGTGGTTGGGAGCATTTCGCAAACCTTCGGCACGTAAAAAGATGCGAAACTTGTGTTTCAGGAATGAATGCACGATTTCGAGGTACCGAAGTTGCGAAAAAGGTTTCGCAACGAAAACATCTATTCTACTTCTTTAGACCCAAAATGATGTTTTGCAGTGGTTGGGAGCATTTCGCAAACCTTCGGCACGTAAAAAGATGCGAAACTTGTGTTTCGGGGCTTAATGCACGATTTCGGGGTACCGAAGTTGCGAAAAAGGTTTCGTAACGAAAACATTCATTCTACTCCATTAGACCCAAAATGATGTTTTGCAGTGGTTGGGTTCATTTCGCAAACCTTCAGCACGTAAAAAGTTGCAAAACTTGTGTTTCGGGGCTGAATGCACGATTTTGGGGTACCGAAGTTGCGAAAAAGGTTTCGCAACGAAAACATCTATTCTACTTCTTTAGACCCAAAATGATGTTTTGCAGTGGTTGGGAGCATTTCGCAAACCTTCGGCACGTAAAAAGATGCGAAAACTGTGTTTCGGGGCTGAATGCACGATTTCGGGGTACCGAAGTTGTGAAAAAGGTTTCGTAACGAAAACATTCATTCTACTCCATTAGACCCAAAATGATGTTTTGCAGTGGTTGGGAGCATTTCGCAAACCTTCAGCACGTAAAAAGATGCGAAACTTGTGTTTCAGGGCGGGATGCATGATTTCGGGGTACCGATGTTGCGAAAAAGGTGTCGCAACAAAAACATCTATTCTACTTCTTTAGATCCAAAATGATGTTTTGCAGTGGTTGCGAGCATTTCGCAAACCTTCGGCACGTAAAAAGATGCGAAACTTGTGTTTCAGCGCTGAATGCACGATTTCGGGGTACCGAAGTTGCGAAAAAGGTTTCGCAACGAAAACATCTATTCTACTTCTTTAGACCCAAAATGATGTTTTGCAGTGGTTGGGAGCATTTCGCAAACCTTCGGCACGTAAAAAGATGCGAAACTTGTGTTTCGGGGCTGAATGCACGATTTCGGTGTACCGAAGCTGCGAAAAAGGTTTCGCAACGAAAACTTCTATTCTACTTCCTTAGATCCAAAATGATGTTTTACAGTGGTTGGGAGCATTTCGCAAACCTTCGGCACGTAAAAAGATGCGAAACTTGTGTCTCGGGGCTGAATGCACGATCTCGGGGTACCGAAGTTGCGAAAAAGGTTTCGTAACGAAAACATTCATTCTACTCCATTAGACCCAAAATGATGTTTTGCAGTGGTTGGGAGCATTTCGCAAACCTTCAGCATGTAAAAAGATGCGAAACTTGTGTTTCAGGGCGGGATGCATGATTTCGAGGTACCGAAGTTGCGAAAAAGGTGTCGCAACGAAAACATCTATTCTACTTCTTTAGACCCAAAATGATGTTTTGCAGTGGTTGGGAGCATTTCGCAAACCTTCGGCACATAAAAAGATGCGAAACTTGTGTTTCGGGGCTGAATGCACGATTTCGGGGTACCGAAGTTGCGAAAAAGGTTTCGCAACGAAAACATCTATTCTACTTCTTTAGACCCAAAATGATGTTTTGCAGTGGTTGGGAGCATTTCGCAAACCTTCGGCACGTAAAAAGATGCGAAAACTGTGTTTCGGGGCTGAATGCACGATTTCGGGGTACCGAAGTTGCGAAAAAGGTTTCGTAACGAAAACATTCATTCTACTCCATTAGACCCAAAATGATGTTTTGCAGTGGTTGGGAGCATTTCGCAAACCTTCAGCACGTAAAAAGATGCGAAACTTGTGTTTCAGGGCGGGATGCATGATTTCGGGGTACCGATGTTGCGAAAAAGGTGTCGCAACAAAAACATCTATTCTACTTCTTTAGATCCAAAATGATGTTTTGCAGTGGTTGCGAGCATTTCGCAAACCTTCGGCACGTAAAAAGATGCGAAACTTGTGTTTCAGGGCTGAATGCACGATTTCGCGGTACCGAAGTTGCGAAAAAGGTTTCGCAACGAAAACATCTATTCTACTTCTTTAGACCCAAAATGATGTTTTGCAGTGGTTGGGAGCATTTCGCAAACCTTCGGCACGTAAAAAGATGCGAAACTTGTGTCTCGGGGCTTAATGCACGATTTCGGGGTACCGAAGTTGCGAAAAAGGTTTCGTAACGAAAACATTCATTCTACTCCATTAGACCCAAAATGATGTTTTGCAGTGGTTGGGTTCATTTCGCAAACCTTCAGCACATAAAAAGTTGCAAAACTTGTGTTTCGGGGCTGAATGCACGATTTTGGGGTACCGAAGTTGCGAAAAAGGTTTCACAACGAAAACATCTATTCTACTTCTTTAGACCCAAAATGATGTTTTGCAGTGGTTGGGAGCATTTCGCAAACCTTCGGCATGTAAAAAGATGCGAAACTTTTGTTTCAGGGCTGAATGCACGATTTCGGGGTACCGAAGTTGCGAAAAAGGTTTCGCAACGAAAACAACTATTCTACTTCTTTAGACCCAAAATGATGTTTTGCAGTGGTTGGGAGCATTTCGCAAACCTTCGGCACGTAAAAAGATGCGAAACTTGTGTTTCGGGGCTGAATGCACGATTTCGGGGTACCGAAGTTGCGAAAAAGGTTTCGTAACGAAAACATTCATTCTACTCCATTAGACCCAAAATGATGTTTTGCAGTGGTTGGGTTCATTTCGCAAACCTTCAGCACGTAAAAATTTGCAAAACTGGTGTTTCGGGGCTGAATGCACGATTTTGGGGTACCGAAGTTGCGAAAAAGGTGTCGCAACAAAAACATCTATTCTACTTCATTAGACCCAAAATGATGTTTTGCAGTGGTTGCGAGCATTTCGCAAACCTTCGGCACGTAAAAAGATGCGAAACTTGTGTTTCAGGGCTGAATGCACGATTTCGAGGTACCGAAGTTGCGAAAAAGGTTTCGCAACGAAAACATCTATTCTACTTCTTTAGACCCAAAATGATGTTTTGCAGTGGTTGGGAGCATTTCGCAAACCTTCGGCACGTAAAAAGATGCGAAACTTGTGTTTCGGGGCTGAATGCACGATTTCGGGGTACCGAAGTTGCGAAAAAGGTTTCGTAACGAAAACATTCATTCTACTCCATTAGACCCAAAATGATGTTTTGCAGTGGTTGGGAGCATTTCGCAAACCTTCAGCACGTAAAAAGATGCGAAACTTGTGTTTCAGGGCGGGATGCATGATTTCGGGGTACCGATGTTGCGAAAAAGGTGTCGCAACAAAAACATCTATTCTACTTCTTTAGATCCAAAATGATGTTTTGCAGTGGTTGCGAGCATTTCGCAAACCTTCGGCACGTAAAAAGATGCGAAACTTGTGTTTCAGCGCTGAATGCACGATTTCGGGGTACCGAAGTTGCGAAAAAGGTTTCGCAACGAAAACATCTATTCTACTTCTTTAGACCCAAAATGATGTTTTGCAGTGGTTGGGAGCATTTCGCAAACCTTCGGCACGTAAAAAGATGCGAAAACTGTGTTTCGGGGATGAATGCACGATTTCGGGGTACCGAAGTTGCGAAAAAGGTTTCGTAACGAAAACATTCATTCTACTCCATTAGACCCAAAATGATGTTTTGCAGTGGTTGGGAGCATTTCGCAAACCTTCAGCACGTAAAAAGATGCGAAACTTGTGTTTCAGGGCGGGATGCATGATTTCGGGGTACCGATGTTGCGAAAAAGGTGTCGCAACAAAAACATCTATTCTACTTCTTTAGATCCAAAATGATGTTTTGCAGTGGTTGCGAGCATTTCGCAAACCTTCGGCACGTAAAAAGATGCGAAACTTGTGTTTCAGCGCTGAATGCACGATTTCGGGGTACCGAAGTTGCGAAAAAGGTTTCGCAACGAAAACATCTATTCTACTTCTTTAGACCCAAAATGATGTTTTGCAGTGGTTGGGAGCATTTCGCAAACCTTCGGCACGTAAAAAGATGCGAAACTTGTGTTTCGGGGCTGAATGCACGATTTCGGTGTACCGAAGCTGCGAAAAAGGTTTCGCAACGAAAACTTCTATTCTACTTCTTTAGATCCAAAATGATGTTTTACAGTGGTTGGGAGCATTTCGCAGACCTTCGGCACGTAAAAAGATGCGAAACTTGTGTCTCGGGGCTGAATGCACGATCTCGGGGTACCGAAGTTGCGAAAAAGGTTTCGTAACGAAAACATTCATTCTACTCCATTAGACCCAAAATGATGTTTTGCAGTGGTTGGGAGCATTTCGCAAACCTTCAGCATGTAAAAAGATGCGAAACTTGTGTTTCAGGGCGGGATGCATGATTTCGAGGTACCGAAGTTGCGAAAAAGGTGTCGCAACGAAAACATCTATTCTACTTCTTTAGACCCAAAATGATGTTTTGCAGTGGTTGGGAGCATTTCGCAAACCTTCGGCACATAAAAAGATGCGAAACTTGTGTTTCGGGGCTGAATGCACGATTTCGGGGTACCGAAGTTGCGAAAAAGGTTTCGCAACGAAAACATCTATTCTACTTCTTTAGACCCAAAATGATGTTTTGCAGTGGTTGGGAGCATTTCGCAAACCTTCGGCACGTAAAAAGATGCGAAAACTGTGTTTCGGGGCTGAATGCACGATTTCGGGGTACCGAAGTTGCGAAAAAGGTTTCGTAACGAAAACATTCATTCTACTCCATTAGACCCAAAATGATGTTTTGCAGTGGTTGGGAGCATTTCGCAAACCTTCAGCACGTAAAAAGATGCGAAACTTGTGTTTCAGGGCGGGATGCATGATTTCGGGGTACCGATGTTGCGAAAAAGGTGTCGCAACAAAAACATCTATTCTACTTCTTTAGATCCAAAATGATGTTTTGCAGTGGTTGCGAGCATTTCGCAAACCTTCGGCACGTAAAAAGATGCGAAACTTGTGTTTCAGGGCTGAATGCACGATTTCGCGGTACCGAAGTTGCGAAAAAGGTTTCGCAACGAAAACATCTATTCTACTTCTTTAGACCCAAAATGATGTTTTGCAGTGGTTGGGAGCATTTCGCAAACCTTCGGCACGTAAAAAGATGCGAAACTTGTGTTTCGGGGCTTAATGCACGATTTCGGGGTACCGAAGTTGCGAAAAAGGTTTCGTAACGAAAACATTCATTCTACTCCATTAGACCCAAAATGATGTTTTGCAGTGGTTGGGTTCATTTCGCAAACCTTCAGCACATAAAAAGTTGCAAAACTTGTGTTTCGGGGCTGAATGCACGATTTTGGGGTACCGAAGTTGCGAAAAAGGTTTCACAACGAAAACATCTATTCTACTTCTTTAGACGCAAAATGATGTTTTGCAGTGGTTGGGAGCATTTCGCAAACCTTCGGCATGTAAAAAGATGCGAAACTTTTGTTTCAGGGCTGAATGCACGATTTCGGGGTACCGAAGTTGCGAAAAAGGTTTCGCAACGAAAACAACTATTCTACTTCTTTAGACCCAAAATGATGTTTTGCAGTGGTTGGGAGCATTTCGCAAACCTTCGGCACGTAAAAAGATGCGAAACTTGTGTTTCGGGGCTGAATGCACGATTTCGGGGTACCGAAGTTGCGAAAAAGGTTTCGTAACGAAAACATTCATTCTACTCCATTAGACCCAAAATGATGTTTTGCAGTGGTTGGGTTCATTTCGCAAACCTTCAGCACGTAAAAAGTTGCAAAACTGGTGTTTCGGGGCTGAATGCACGATTTTGGGGTACCGAAGTTGCGAAAAAGGTGTCGCAACAAAAACATCTATTCTACTTCTTTAGACCCAAAATGATGTTTTGCAGTGGTTGCGAGCATTTCGCAAACCTTCGGCACGTAAAAAGATGCGAAACTTGTGTTTCAGGGCTGAATGCACGATTTCGAGGTACCGAAGTTGCAAAAAAGGTTTCGCAACGAAAACATCTATTCTACTTCTTTAGACCCAAAATGATGTTTTGCAGTGGTTGGGAGCATTTCGCAAACCTTCGGCACGTAAAAAGATGCGAAACTTGTGTTTCGGGGCGGAATGCACGATTTCGGGGTACCGAAGTTGCGAAAAAGGTTTCGTAACGAAAACATTCATTCTACTCCATTAGACCCAAAATGATGTTTTGCAGTGGTTGGGTTCATTTCGCAAACCTTCAGCACGTAAAAAGTTGCAAAACTTGTGTTTCGGGGCTGAATGCACGATTTTGGGGTACCGAAGTTGCGAAAAAGGTTTCGCAACGAAAACATCTATTCTACTTCTTTAGACCCAAAATGATGTTTTCCAGTGGTTGGGAGCATTTCGCAAACCTTCGGCACGTAAAAAGATGCGAAACTTTTGTTTCAGGGCTGAATGCAGGATTTCGGGGTACCGAAGTTGCGAAAAAGGTGTCGCAACGAAAACATCTATTCTACTTCTTTAGACCCAAAATGATGTTTTGCAGTGGTTGGGAGCATTTCGCAAACCTTCGGCACGTAAAAAGATGCGAAACTTGTGTTTCGGGGCTGAATGCACGATTTCGGGGTACCGAAGTTGCGAAAAAGGTTTCGCAACGAAAACATCTATTCTACTTCTTTAGACCCAAAATGATGTTTTGCAGTGGTTTGGAGCATTTTGCAATCCTTCGGCACGTAAAAAGATGCGAAAACTGTGTTTCGGGGCTGAATGCACGATTTCGGGGTACCGAAGTTGCGAAAAAGGTTTCGTAACGAAAACATTCATTCTACTCCATTAGACCCAAAATGATGTTTTGCAGTGGTTGGGAGCATTTCGCAAACCTTCGGCACGTAAAAAGATGCGAAACTTGTGTTTCAGGGCGGGATGCATGATTTCGGGGTACCGAAGCTGCAAAAAAGGTGTCGCAACGAAAACATCTATTCTACTTCTTTAGACCCAAAATGATGTTTTGCAGTGGTTGGGAGCATTTCGCAAACCTTCGGCACGTAAAAAGATGCGAAACTTTTGTTTCCGGGCTGAATGCACGATTTCGAGGTACCGAAGTTGCGAAAAAGGTTTCGCAACGAAAACATCTATTCTACTTCTTTAGACCCAAAATGATGTTTTGTAGTGGTTGGGAGCATTTCGCAAACCTTCGGCACGTAAAAAGATGCGAAACTTGTGTTTCGGGGCTGAATGCACGATTTCGGGGTACCGAAGTTGCGAAAAAGGTTTTGTAACGAAAACATTCATTCTACTCCATTAGACCCAAAATGATGTTTTGCAGTGGTTGGGTTCATTTCGCAAACCTTCAGCACGTAAAAAGTTGCAAAACTTGTGTTTCGGGGCTGAATGCACGATTTTGGGGTACCGAAGTTGCGAAAAAGGTTTCGCAACGAAAACATCTATTCTACTTCTTTAGACCCAAAATGATGTTTTGCAATGGTTGGGAGCATTTCGCAAACCTTCGGCACGTAAAAAGATGCGAAAACTGTGTTTCGGGGCTGAATGCACGATTTCGGGGTACCGAAGCTGCGAAAAAGGTTTCGCAACGAAAACATTCATTCTACTCCATTAGACCCAAAATGATGTTTTGCAGTGGTTGGGAGCATTTCGCAAACCTTCGGCACGTCAAAAGACGCAAAACTTGTGTTTCGGGCCTGAATGCACTATTCGAGATACCAAAGTTGCGAATATGGTGTCACGACGAAAACATCCATTCTACTCAATTAGACCCAAAATGACGTTTTGCAGTGGTTGGGAGCATTTCGCAAACCTTCAGCACGTAAAAAGATGCGAAACTTGTGTTTCGGGGCTGAATGCACGATTTCGGGGTACCGAAGTTGCCAAAAAGGTTTCGCAACGAAAACATCTATTCTACTTCTTTAGACCCAAAATGATGTTTTGCAGTGGTTGGCAGCATTTCGCAAACCTTCAGCAGGTAAAAATATGCGAAACTTGTGTTCTGGGGCCGAATGCACGATTTCGGGGTACCGAAGTTGCGAAAAAGGTTTAGCAACGAAAACATTCATTCTACTTATTTAGACCCAAAATGATGTTATGCAGTGGTTGAGAGCATTTCGCAAACCTTCGGCACGTAAAAGATGCGAAACTTGTGTTTCAGGCCTGAATGCACTATTTTGGGGTACCGAAGTTGCGAAAAAGGTGTTGCAACGAAAACATCTATTCTACTTCTTTAGACCCAAAATGATGTTTTGCTGTGGTTGGGAGCATTTCGCAAACCTTCGGCACGTAAAAAGATGCGAAACTTGTGTTTCGGGGCTGAATGCACGATTTCGGGGTACCGAAGTTGCGAAAAAGGTTTCGCAACGAAAACGTCTATTCTACTTCTTTAGACCCAAAATGATGTTTTGCAGTGGTTGGGAGCATTTCGCAAACCTTCGGCACGTAAAAAGATGCGAAAACTGTGTTTCGGGGCTGAATGCACGATTTCGGGGTACCGAAGTTGCGAAAAAGGTTTCGTAACGAAAACATTCATTCTACTCCATTAGACCCAAAATGATGTTTTGCAGTGGTTGGGAGCATTTCGCAAACCTTCAGCACGTAAAAAGATGCGAAACTTGTGTTTCAGGGCGGGATGCATGATTTCGGGGTACCGAAGTTGCGAAAAAGGTGTCGCAACCAAAACATCTATTCTACTTCTTTTGACCCAAAATGATGTTTTGCAGTGGTTGGGAGCATTTCGCAAACCTTCGGCACGTAAAAAGATGCGAAACTTGTGTTTCAGGGCTGAATGCACGATTTCGAGGTACCGAAGTTGCGAAAAAGGTTTCACAACGAAAACATCTATTCTACTTCTTTAGACCCAAAATGATGTTTTGCAGTGGTTGGGAGCATTTCGCAAACCTTCAGCACGTAAAAAGATGCGAAACTTGTGTTTCGGGGCTGAATGCATGATTTCGGGGTACCGAAGTTGCGAAAAAGGTGTCGCAACGAAAACATCTATTCTACTTCTTTAGACCCAAAATGATGTTTTGCAGTGGTTGGGAGCATTTCACAAACCTTCGGCACGTAAAAAGATGCGAAAACTGTGTTTCGGGGCTGAATGCACGATTTCGGGGTACCGAATTTGCGAAAAAGGTTTCGTAACGAAAACATTCATTCTACTCCATTAGACCCAAAATGATGTTTTGCAGTGGTTGGGAGCATTTCGCAAACCTTCAGCACGTAAAAAGATGCGAAACTTGTGTTTCGGGGCTGAATGCACGATTTCGGGGTACCGAAGTTGCCAAAAAGGTTTCGCAACGAAAACATCTATTCTACTTCTAGACCCAAAATGATGTTTTGCAGTGGTTGGGAGCATTTCGCAAACCTTCAGCACGTAAAAATATGCGAAACTTGTGTTCCGGGGCCGAATGCACGATTTCGGGGTACCGAAGTTGCGAAAAAGGTTTAGCAACGAAAACATTCATTCTACTTATTTAGACCCAAAATGATGTTTTGTAGTGGTTGAAAGCATTTCGCAAACCTTCGGCACGTAAAAGATGCGAAACTTGTGTTTCGGGGCTGAATGCACGATTTCGGGGTACCGAAGTTGCGAAAAAGGTGTCGCAACGAAAACATCTATTCTACTTCTTTAGACCCAAAATGATGTTTTGCAGTGGTTGGGAGCATTACGCAAACCTTCGGCACGTAAAAAGATGCGAAACTTGTGTTTCGGGGCTGAATGCACGATTTCGGGGTACCGAAGTTGCGAAAAAGGTTTCGCAACGAAAACATCTATTCTACTTCTTTAGACCCAAAATGATGTTTTGCAATGGTTGGGAGCATTTCGGAAACCTTCGGCACGTAAAAAGATGCTAAAACTGTGTATCGGGGCTGAATGCACGATTTCGGGGTACCGAAGTTGCGAAAAAGGTTTCGTAACGAAAACATTCATTCTACTCCATTAGACCCAAAATGATGTTTTGCAGTGGTTGGGAGCATTTCGCAAACCTTCAGCACGTAAAAAGATGCGAAACTTGTGTTTCAGGGCGGGATGCATGATTTCGGGGTACCGAAGTTGCGAAAAAGGTGTCGCAACGAAAACATCTATTCTACTTCTTTAGACCCAAAATGATGTTTTGCAGTGGTTGGGAGCATTTCGCAAACCTTCGGCACGTAAAAAGATGCGAAACTTGTGTTTCGGGGCTGAATGCACGATTTCGGGGTACCGAAGTTGCAAAAAAGGTTTCGTAACGAAAACATTCATTCTACTCCATTAGGCCCAAAATGATGTTTTGCAGCGGCTGGGAGCATTTCGCAAACCTTCGGCACGTAAAAAGACGCAAAACTTGTGTTTCGGGCCTGAATGCACTATTCGAGGTACCGAAGTTGCGAATATGGTGTCGCGACGAAAACATCCATTCTACTCCATTAGACCCAAAATGACGTTTTGCAGTGGTTGGGAGCATTTCGCAAACCTTCGGCACGTCAAAAAATGCGAAACTTGTGTTTCGGGGCTGAATGCACGATTTCGGGGTACCGAAGTTGCGAAAAAGGTTTCGCAACGAAAACATCTATTCTACTTCTTTAGACCCAAAATGATGTTTTGCAGTGGTTGGGAGCATTTCGCAAACCTTCGGCACGTAAAAAGATGCGAAAACTGTGTATCGGGGCTGAATGCACGATTTCGGGGTACCGAAGTTGCGAAAAAGGTTTCGTAACGAAAACATTCATTCTACTCCATTAGACCCAAAATGATGTTTTGCAGTGGTTGGGAGCATTTCGCAAACCTTCAGCACGTAAAAAGATGCGAAACTTGTGTTTCAGGGCGGGATGCATGATTTCGGGGTACCGAAGTTGCGAAAAAGGTGTCGCAACGAAAACATCTATTCTACTTCTTTAGACCCAAAATGATGTTTTGCAGTGGTTGGGAGCATTTCGCAAACCTTCGGCACGTAAAAAGATGCGAAACTTGTGTTTCGGGGCTGAATGCACGATTTCGGGGTACCGAAGTTGCAAAAAAGGTTTCATAACGAAAACATTCATTCTACTCCATTAGGCCCAAAATGATGTTTTGCAGTGGCTGGGAGCATTTCGCAAACCTTCGGCACGTAAAAAGACGCAAAACTTGTGTTTCGGGGCTGAATGCACGATTTCGGGGTACCGAAGTTGCGAAAAAGGTGTCGCAACGAAAACATCTATTCTACTTCTTTAGACCCAAAATGATGTTTTGCAGTGGTTGGGAGCATTTCGCAACCCTTCAGCACGTAAAAAGATGCGAAACTTGTGTCTCGGGGCTGAATGCACGATTTCGGGGTACCGAAGTTGCGAAAAAGGTTTCGTAACGAAAACATTCATTCTACTCCATTAGACCCAAAATGATGTTTTGCAGTGGTTGGGAGCATTTCGCAAACCTTCAGCACGTAAAAAGATGCGAAAACTGTGTTTCGGGGATGAATGCACGATTTCGGGGTACCGAAGTTGCGAAAAAGGTTTCGTAACGAAAACATTCATTCTACTCCATTAGACCCAAAATGATGTTTTGCAGTGGTTGGGAGCATTTCGCAAACCTTCAGCACGTAAAAAGATGCGAAACTTGTGTTTCAGGGCGGGATGCATGATTTCGGGGTACCGATGTTGCGAAAAAGGTGTCGCAACAAAAACATCTATTCTACTTCTTTAGATCCAAAATGATGTTTGCAGTGGTTGCGAGCATTTCGCAAACCTTCGGCACGTAAAAAGATGCGAAACTTGTGTTTCAGGGCTGAATGCACGATTTCGCGGTACCGAAGTTGCGAAAAAGGTTTCGCAACGAAAACATCTATTCTACTTCTTTAGACCCAAAATGATGTTTTGCAGTGGTTGGGGGCATTTCGCAAACCTTCGGCACGTAAAAAGATGCGAAACTTGTGTTTCAGGGCTGAATGCACGATTTCGCGGTACCGAAGTTGCGAAAAAGGTTTCGCAACGAAAACATCTATTCTACTTCTTTAGACCCAAAATGATGTTTTGCAGTGGTTGGGAGCATTTCGCAAACCTTCGGCACGTAAAAAGATGCGAAACTTGTGTTTCAGGGCTGAATGCACGATTTCGCGGTACCGAAGTTGCGAAAAAGGTTTCGCAACGAAAACATCTATTCTACTTCTTTAGACCCAAAATGATGTTTTGCAGTGGTTGGGTTCATTTCGCAAACCTTCAGCACGTAAAAAGTTGCAAAACTTGTGTTTCGGGGCTAAATGCACGATTTTGGGGTACCGAAGTTGCGAAAAAGGTTTCGCAACGAAAACATCTATTCTACTTCTTTAGACCCAAAATGATGTTTTGCAGTGGTTGGGAGCATTTCGCAAACCTTCGGCACGTAAAAAGATGCGAAACTTTTGTTTCAGGGCTGATTGCACGATTTCGGGGTACCGAAGTTGCGAAAAAGGTTTCGCAACGAAAACATCTATTCTACTTCTTTAGACCCAAAATGATGTTTTGCAGTGGTTGGGAGCATTTCGCAAACCTTCGGCACGTAAAAAGATGCGAAACTTGTGTTTCGGGGCTGAATGCACGATTTCGGGGTACCGAAGTTGCGAAAAAGGTTTCGCAACGAAAACATCTATTCTACTTCTTTAGACCCAAAATGATGTTTTGCAGTGGTTGGGAGCATTTCGCAAACCTTCGGCACGTAAAAAGATGCGAAAACTGTGTTTCGGGGCTGAATGCACGATTTCGGGGTACCGAAGTTGCGAAAAAGGTTTCGTAACGAAAACATTCATTCTACTCCATTAGACCCAAAATGATGTTTTGCAATGGTTGGGAGCATTTCGCAAACCTTCAGCACGTAAAAAGATGCGAAACTTGTGTTTCAGGGCGGGATGCATGATTTCGAGGTACCGAAGTTGCGAAAAAGGTGTCGCAACGAAAACATCTATTCTACTTCTTTAGACCCAAAATGATGTTTTGCAGTGGTTGGGAGCATTTCGCAAACCTTCGGCACATAAAAAGATGCGAAACTTGTGTTTCGGGGCTGAATGCACGATTTCGGGCTACCGAAGTTGCGAAAAAGGTTTCGCAACGAAAACATCTATTCTACTTCTTTAGACCCAAAATGATGTTTTGCAGTGGTTGGGAGCATTTCGCAAACCTTCGGCACGTAAAAAGATGCGAAAACTGTGTTTCGGGGCTGAATGCACGATTTCGGGGTACCGAAGTTGCGAAAAAGGTTTCGTAACGAAAACATTCATTCTACTCCATTAGACCCAAAATGATGTTTTGCAGTGGTTGGGAGCATTTCGCAAACCTTCAGCACGTAAAAAGATGCGAAACTTGTGTTTCAGGGCGGGATGCATGATTTCGGGGTACCGAAGTTGCGAAAAAGGTGTCGCAACGAAAACATCTATTCTACTTCTTTAGACCCAAAATGATGTTTTGCAGTGTTTGGGAGCATTTCGCAAACCTTCGGCACGTAAAAAGATGCGAAACTTGTGTTTCGGGGCTGAATGCACGATTTCGGGGTACCGAAGTTGCGAAAAAGGTTTCGCAACGAAAACATCTATTCTACTTCTTTAGACCCAAAATGATGTTTTGCAGTGGTTGGGAGCATTTCGCAAACCTTCGGCACGTAAAAAGATGCGAAAACTGTGTTTCGGGGCTGAATGCACGATTTCGGGGTACCGAAGTTGCGAAAAAGGTTTCGTAAAGAAAACATTCATTCTACTCCATTAGACCCAAAATGATATTTTGCAGTGGTTGGGAGCATTTCGCAAACCTTCAGCACGTAAAAAGATGCGAAACTTGTGTTTCAGGGCGGGATGCATGATTTCGGGGTACCGAAGCTGCAAAAAAGGTGTCGCAACGAAAACATCTATTCTACTTCTTTAGACCCAAAATGATGTTTTGCAGTGGTTGGGAGCATTTCGCAAACCTTCGGCACGTAAAAAGATGCGAAACTTGTGTTTCAGGGCTGAATGCACGATTTCGAGGTACCGAAGGTGCGAAAAAGGTTTCGCAACGAAAACATCTATTCTACTTCTTTAGACCCAAAATGATGTTTTGCAGTGGTTGGGAGCATTTCGCAAACCTTCGGCACGTAAAAAGATGCGAAACTTGTGTTTCGGGGCTGAATGCACGATTTCGGGGTACCGAAGTTGTGAAAAACGTTTCGTAACGAAAACATCTATTCTACTCCATTAGACCCAAAATGATGTTTTGCAGTGGTTGGGTTCATTTCGCAAACCTTCAGCACATAAAAAGTTGCGAAACTTGTGTTTCGGGGCTGAATGCACGATTTCGGGGTACCGAAGTTGCGAAAAAGGTTTCGCAACGAAAACATCTATTCTACTTCTTTAGACCCAAAATGATGTTTTGCAGTGGTTGGGAGCATTTCGCAAACCTTCGGCACGTAAAAAGATGCGAAACTTGTGTTTCGGGGCTGAATGCACGATTTCGGGGACCGAAGATGCGAAAAAGGTTTCGCAACGAAAACATTCATTCTACTCCATTAGACCCAAAATGATGTTTTGCAGTGGTTGGGACCATTTCGCAAACCTTCAGCACGTAAAAAGATGCGAAACTTGTGTTTCAGGGCGGGATGCATGATTTCGGGGTACCGAAGTTGCGAAAAAGGTGTCGCAACAAAAACATCTATTCTACTTCTTTAGACCCAAAATGATGTTTTGCAGTGGTTGGGAGCATTTCGCAAACCTTCGGCACGTAAAAAGATGCGAAACTTGTGTTTCAGGAATGAATGCACGATTTCGAGGTACCGAAGTTGCGAAAAAGGTTTCGCAACGAAAACATCTATTCTACTTCTTTAGACCCAAAATGATGTTTTGCAGTGGTTGGGAGCATTTCGCAAACCTTCGGCACGTAAAAAGATGCGAAACTTGTGTTTCGGGGCTTAATGCACGATTTCGGGGTACCGAAGTTGCGAAAAAGGTTTCGTAACGAAAACATTCATTCTACTCCATTAGACCCAAAATGATGTTTTGCAGTGGTTGGGTTCATTTCGCAAACCTTCAGCACGTAAAAAGTTGCAAAACTTGTGTTTCGGGGCTGAATGCACGATTTTGGGGTACCGAAGTTGCGAAAAAGGTTTCGCAACGAAAACATCTATTCTACTTCTTTAGACCCAAAATGATGTTTTGCAGTGGTTGGGAGCATTTCGCAAACCTTCGGCACATAAAAAGATGCGAAACTTGTGTTTCGGGGCTGAATGCACGATTTCGGGGTACCGAAGTTGCGAAAAAGGTTTCGCAACGAAAACATCTATTCTACTTCTTTAGACCCAAAATGATGTTTTGCAGTGGTTGGGAGCATTTCGCAAACCTTCGGCACGTAAAAAGATGCGAAAACTGTGTTTCGGGGCTGAATGCACGATTTCGGGGTACCGAAGATGCGAAAAAGGTTTCGCAACGAAAACATTCATTCTACTCCATTAGACCCAAAATGATGTTTTGCAGTGGTTGGGACCATTTCGCAAACCTTCAGCACGTAAAAAGATGCGAAACTTGTGTTTCAGGGCGGGATGCATGATTTCGGTGTACCGAAGTTGAGAAAAAGGTGTCGCAACAAAAACATCTATTCTACTTCTTTAGACCCAAAATGATGTTTTGCAGTGGTTGGGAGCATTTCGCAAACCTTCGGCACGTAAAAAGATGCGAAACTTGTGTTTCAGGAATGAATGCACGATTTCGAGGTACCGAAGTTGCGAAAAAGGTTTCGCAACGAAAACATCTATTCTACTTCTTTAGACCCAAAATGATGTTTTGCAGTGGTTGGGAGCATTTCGCAAACCTTCGGCACGTAAAAAGATGCGAAACTTGTGTTTCGGGGCTTAATGCACGATTTCGGGGTACCGAAGTTGCGAAAAAGGTTTCGTAACGAAAACATTCATTCTACTCCATTAGACCCAAAATGATGTTTTGTAGTGGTTGGGTTCATTTCGCAAACCTTCAGCACGTAAAAAGTTGCAAAACTTGTGTTTCGGGGCTGAATGCACGATTTTGGGGTACCGAAGTTGCGAAAAAGGTTTCGCAACGAAAACATCTATTCTACTTCTTTATACCCAAAATGATGTTTTGCAGTGGTTGGGAGCATTTCGCAAACCTTCGGCACGTAAAAAGATGCGAAAACTGTGTTTCGGGGCTGAATGCACGATTTCGGGGTACCGAAGTTGTGAAAAAGGTTTCGTAACGAAAACATTCATTCTACTCCATTAGACCCAA
Source organism: Cenchrus fungigraminus (assembly GCA_036936925.1). Taxonomy (NCBI): domain Eukaryota; kingdom Viridiplantae; phylum Streptophyta; class Magnoliopsida; order Poales; family Poaceae; genus Cenchrus; species Cenchrus fungigraminus. Next base: position 21,959 of record JAQONI010000096.1, read on the forward strand.
AATGATGTTTTGCAGTGGTTGGGAGCATTTCGCAAACCTTCAGCACGTAAAAAGATGCGAAACTTGTGTTTCAGGGCGGGATGCATGATTTCGGGGTACCGATGTTGCGAAAAAGGTGTCGCAACAAAAACATCTATTCTACTTCTTTAGATCCAAAATGATGTTTTGCAGTGGTTGCGAGCATTTCGCAAACCTTCGGCACGTAAAAAGATGCGAAACTTGTGTTTCAGCGCTGAATGCACGATTTCGGGGTACCGAAGTTGCGAAAAAGGTTTCGCAACGAAAACATCTATTCTACTTCTTTAGACCCAAAATGATGTTTTGCAGTGGTTGGGAGCATTTCGCAAACCTTCGGCACGTAAAAAGATGCGAAACTTGTGTTTCGGGGCTGAATGCACGATTTCGGTGTACCGAAGCTGCGAAAAAGGTTTCGCAACGAAAACTTCTATTCTACTTCTTTAGATCCAAAATGATGTTTTACAGTGGTTGGGAGCATTTCGCAAACCTTCGGCACGTAAAAAGATGCGAAACTTGTGTCTCGGGGCTGAATGCACGATCTCGGGGCACCGAAGTTGCGAAAAAGGTTTCGTAACGAAAACATTCATTCTACTCCATTAGACCCAAAATGATGTTTTGCAGTGGTTGGGAGCATTTCGCAAACCTTCTGCATGTAAAAAGATGCGAAACTTGTGTTTCAGGGCGGGATGCATGATTTTGAGGTACCGAAGTTGCGAAAAAGGTGTCGCAACGAAAACATCTATTCTACTTCTTTAGACCCAAAATGATGTTTTGCAGTGGTTGGGAGCATTTCGCAAACCTTCGGCACATAAAAAGATGCGAAACTTGTGTTTCGGGGCTGAATGCACGATTTCGGGGTACCGAAGTTGCGAAAAAGGTTTCGCAACGAAAACATCTATTCTACTTCTTTAGACCCAAAATGATGTTTTGCAGTGGTTGGGAGCATTTCGCAAACCTTCGGCACATAAAAAGATGCGAAACTTGTGTTTCGGGGCTGAATGCACGATTTCGGGGTACCGAAGTTGCGAAAAAGGTTTCGCAACGAAAACATCTATTCTACTTCTTTAGACCCAAAATGATGTTTTGCAGTGGTTGGGAGCATTTCGCAAACCTTCGGCACGTAAAAAGATGCGAAAACTGTGTTTCGGGGCTGAATGCACGATTTCGGGGTACCGAAGATGCGAAAAAGGTTTCGCAACGAAAACATTCATTCTACTCCATTAGACCCAAAATGATGTTTTGCAGTGGTTGGGACCATTTCGCAAACCTTCAGCACGTAAAAAGATGCGAAACTTGTGTTTCAGGGCGGGATGCATGATTTCGGTGTACCGAAGTTGAGAAAAAGGTGTCGCAACAAAAACATCTATTCTACTTCTTTAGACCCAAAATGATGTTTTGCAGTGGTTGGGAGCATTTCGCAAACCTTCGGCACGTAAAAAGATGCGAAACTTGTGTTTCAGGAATGAATGCACGATTTCGAGGTACCGAAGTTGCGAAAAAGGTTTCGCAACGAAAACATCTATTCTACTTCTTTAGACCCAAAATGATGTTTTGCAGTGGTTGGGAGCATTTCGCAAACCTTCGGCACGTAAAAAGATGCGAAACTTGTGTTTCGGGGCTTAATGCACGATTTCGGGGTACCGAAGTTGCGAAAAAGGTTTCGTAACGAAAACATTCATTCTACTCCATTAGACCCAAAATGATGTTTTGTAGTGGTTGGGTTCATTTCGCAAACCTTCAGCACGTAAAAAGTTGCAAAACTTGTGTTTCGGGGCTGAATGCACGATTTTGGGGTACCGAAGTTGTGAAAAAGGTTTCGCAACGAAAACATCTATTCTACTTCTTTATACCCAAAATGATGTTTTGCAGTGGTTGGGAGCATTTCGCAAACCTTCGGCACGTAAAAAGATGCGAAAACTGTGTTTCGGGGCTGAATGCACGATTTCGGGGTACCGAAGTTGTGAAAAAGGTTTCGTAACGAAAACATTCATTCTACTCCATTAGACCCAAAATGATGTTTTGCAGTGGTTGGGAGCATTTCGCAAACCTTCAGCACGTAAAAAGATGCGAAACTTGTGTTTCAGGGCGGGATGCATGATTTCGGGGTACCGATGTTGCGAAAAAGGTGTCGCAACAAAAACATCTATTCTACTTCTTTAGATCCAAAATGATGTTTTGCAGTGGTTGCGAGCATTTCGCAAACCTTCGGCACGTAAAAAGATGCGAAACTTGTGTTTCAGCGCTGAATGCACGATTTCGGGGTACCGAAGTTGCGAAAAAGGTTTCGCAACGAAAACATCTATTCTACTTCTTTAGACCCAAAATGATGTTTTGCAGTGGTTGGGAGCATTTCGCAAACCTTCGGCACGTAAAAAGATGCGAAACTTGTGTTTCGGGGCTGAATGCACGATTTCGGTGTACCGAAGCTGCGAAAAAGGTTTCGCAACGAAAACTTCTATTCTACTTCTTTAGATCCAAAATGATGTTTTACAGTGGTTGGGAGCATTTCGCAAACCTTCGGCACGTAAAAAGATGCGAAACTTGTGTCTCGGGGCTGAATGCACGATCTCGGGGTACCGAAGTTGCGAAAAAGGTTTCGTAACGAAAACATTCATTCTACTCCATTAGACCCAAAATGATGTTTTGCAGTGGTTGGGAGCATTTCGCAAACCTTCTGCATGTAAAAAGATGCGAAACTTGTGTTTCAGGGCGGGATGCATGATTTTGAGGTACCGAAGTTGCGAAAAAGGTGTCGCAACGAAAACATCTATTCTACTTCTTTAGACCCAAAATGATGTTTTGCAGTGGTTGGGAGCATTTCGCAAACCTTCGGCACATAAAAAGATGCGAAACTTGTGTTTCGGGGCTGAATGCACGATTTCGGGGTACCGAAGTTGCGAAAAAGGTTTCGCAACGAAAACATCTATTCTACTTCTTTAGACCCAAAATGATGTTTTGCAGTGGTTGGGAGCATTTCGCAAACCTTCGGCACGTAAAAAGATGCGAAAACTGTGTTTCGGGGCTGAATGCACGATTTCGGGGTACCGAAGTTGCGAAAAAGGTTTCGTAACGAAAACATTCATTCTACTCCATTAGACCCAAAATGATGTTTTGCAGTGGTTGGGAGCATTTCGCAAACCTTCAGCACGTAAAAAGATGCGAAACTTGTGTTTCAGGGCGGGATGCATGATTTCGGGGTACCGATGTTGCGAAAAAGGTGTCGCAACAAAAACATCTATTCTACTTCTTTAGATCCAAAATGATGTTTTGCAGTGGTTGCGAGCATTTCGCAAACCTTCGGCACGTAAAAAGATGCGAAACTTGTGTTTCAGGGCTGAATGCACGATTTCGCGGTACCGAAGTTGCGAAAAAGGTTTCGCAACGAAAACATCTATTCTACTTCTTTAGACCCAAAATGATGTTTTGCAGTGGTTGGGAGCATTTCGCAAACCTTCGGCACGTAAAAAGATGCGAAACTTGTGTTTCGGGGCTTAATGCACGATTTCGGGGTACCGAAGTTGCGAAAAAGGTTTCGTAACGAAAACATTCATTCTACTCCATTAGACCCAAAATGATGTTTTGCAGTGGTTGGGTTCATTTCGCAAACCTTCAGCACATAAAAAGTTGCAAAACTTGTGTTTCGGGGCTGAATGCACGATTTTGGGGTACCGAAGTTGCGAAAAAGGTTTCACAACGAAAACATCTATTCTACTTCTTTAGACCCAAAATGATGTTTTGCAGTGGTTGGGAGCATTTCGCAAACCTTCGGCATGTAAAAATATGCGAAACTTTTGTTTCAGGGCTGAATGCACGATTTCGGGGTACCGAAGTTGCGAAAAAGGTTTCGCAACGAAAACAACTATTCTACTTCTTTAGACCCAAAATGATGTTTTGCAGTGGTTGGGAGCATTTCGCAAACCTTCGGCACGTAAAAAGATGCGAAACTTGTGTTTCGGGGCTGAATGCACGATTTCGGGGTACCGAAGTTGCGAAAAAGGTTTCGTAACGAAAACATTCATTCTACTCCATTAGACCCAAAATGATGTTTTGCAGTGGTTGGGTTCATTTCGCAAACCTTCAGCACGTAAAAAGTTGCAAAACTGGTGTTTCGGGGCTGAATGCACGATTTTGGGGTACCGAAGTTGCGAAAAAGGTGTCGCAACAAAAACATCTATTCTACTTCTTTAGACCCAAAATGATGTTTTGCAGTGGTTGCGAGCATTTCGCAAACCTTCGGCACGTAAAAAGATGCGAAACTTGTGTTTCAGGGCTGAATGCACGATTTCGAGGTACCGAAGTTGCGAAAAAGGTTTCGCAACGAAAACATCTATTCTACTTCTTTAGACCCAAAATGATGTTTTGCAGTGGTTGGGAGCATTTCGCAAACCTTCGGCACGTAAAAAGATGCGAAACTTGTGTTTCGGGGCTGAATGCACGATTTTGGGGTACCGAAGTTGCGAAAAAGGTTTCGTAACGAAAACATTCATTCTACTCCATTAGACCCAAAATGATGTTTTGCAGTGGTTGGGTTCATTTCGCAAACCTTCAGCACGTAAAAAGTTGCAAAACTTGTGTTTCGGGGCTGAATGCACGATTTTGGGGTACCGAAGTTGCGAAAAAGGTTTCGCAACGAAAACATCTATTCTACTTCTTTAGACCCAAAATGATGTTTTGCAGTGGTTGGGAGCATTTCGCAAACCTTCGGCACGTAAAAAGATGCGAAACTTTTGTTTCAGGGCTGAATGCAGGATTTCGGGGTACCGAAGTTGCGAAAAAGGTGTCGCAACGAAAACATCTATTCTACTTCTTTAGACCCAAAATGATGTTTTGCAGTGGTTGGGAGCATTTCGCTAACCTTCGGCACGTAAAAAGATGCGAAACTTGTGTTTCGGGGCTGAATGCACGATTTCGGGGTACCGAAGTTGCGAAAAAAGTTTCGCAACGAAAACATCTATTCTACTTCTTTAGACCCAAAATGATGTTTTGCAGTGGTTTGGAGCATTTTGCAATCCTTCGGCACGTAAAAAGATGCGAAAACTGTGTTTCGGGGCTGAATGCACGATTTCGGGGTACCGAAGTTGCGAAAAAGGTTTCGTAACGAAAACATTCATTCTACTCCATTAGACCCAAAATGATGTTTTGCAGTGGTTGGGAGCATTTCGCAAACCTTCGGCACGTAAAAAGATGCGAAACTTGTGTTTCAGGGCGGGATGCATGATTTCGGGGTACCGAAGCTGCAAAAAAGGTGTCGCAACGAAAACATCTATTCTACTTCTTTAGACCCAAAATGATGTTTTGCAGTGGTTGGGAGCATTTCGCAAACCTTCGGCACGTAAAAAGATGCGAAACTTGTGTTTCAGGGCTGAATGCACGATTTCGAGGTACCGAAGTTGCGAAAAAGGTTTCGCAACGAAAACATCTATTCTACTTCTTTAGACCCAAAATGATGTTTTGTAGTGGTTGGGAGCATTTCGCAAACCTTCGGCACGTAAAAAGATGCGAAACTTGTGTTTCGGGGTTGAATGCACGATTTCGGGGTACCGAAGTTGCGAAAAAGGTTTTGTAACGAAAACATTCATTCTACTCCATTAGACCCAAAATGATGTTTTGCAGTGGTTGGGTTCATTTCGCAAACCTTCAGCACGTAAAAAGTTGCAAAACTTGTGTTTCGGGGCTGAATGCACGATTTTGGGGTACCGAAGTTGCGAAAAAGGTTTCGCAACGAAAACATCTATTCTACTTCTTTAGACCCAAAATGATGTTTTGCAGTGGTTGGGAGCATTTCGCAAACCTTCGGCACGTAAAAAGATGCGAAAACTGTGTTTCGGGGCTGAATGCACGATTTCGGGGTACCGAAGATGCGAAAAAGGTTTCGCAACGAAAACATTCATTCTACTCCATTAGACCCAAAATGATGTTTTGCAGTGGTTGGGACCATTTCGCAAACCTTCAGCACGTAAAAAGATGCGAAACTTGTGTTTCAGGGCGGGATGCATGATTTCGGTGTACCGAAGTTGAGAAAAAGGTGTCGCAACAAAAACATCTATTCTACTTCTTTAGACCCAAAATGATGTTTTGCAGTGGTTGGGAGCATTTCGCAAACCTTCGGCACGTAAAAAGATGCGAAACTTGTGTTTCAGGAATGAATGCACGATTTCGAGGTACCGAAGTTGCGAAAAAGGTTTCGCAACGAAAACATCTATTCTACTTCTTTAGACCCAAAATGATGTTTTGCAGTGGTTGGGAGCATTTCGCAAACCTTCGGCACGTAAAAAGATGCGAAACTTGTGTTTCGGGGCTTAATGCACGATTTCGGGGTACCGAAGTTGCGAAAAAGGTTTCGTAACGAAAACATTCATTCTACTCCATTAGACCCAAAATGATGTTTTGTAGTGGTTGGGTTCATTTCGCAAACCTTCAGCACGTAAAAAGTTGCAAAACTTGTGTTTCGGGGCTGAATGCACGATTTTGGGGTACCGAAGTTGTGAAAAAGGTTTCGCAACGAAAACATCTATTCTACTTCTTTATACCCAAAATGATGTTTTGCAGTGGTTGGGAGCATTTCGCAAACCTTCGGCACGTAAAAAGATGCGAAAACTGTGTTTCGGGGCTGAATGCACGATTTCGGGGTACCGAAGTTGTGAAAAAGGTTTCGTAACGAAAACATTCATTCTACTCCATTAGACCCAAAATGATGTTTTGCAGTGGTTGGGAGCATTTCGCAAACCTTCAGCACGTAAAAAGATGCGAAACTTGTGTTTCAGGGCGGGATGCATGATTTCGGGGTACCGATGTTGCGAAAAAGGTGTCGCAACAAAAACATCTATTCTACTTCTTTAGATCCAAAATGATGTTTTGCAGTGGTTGCGAGCATTTCGCAAACCTTCGGCACGTAAAAAGATGCGAAACTTGTGTTTCAGCGCTGAATGCACGATTTCGGGGTACCGAAGTTGCGAAAAAGGTTTCGCAACGAAAACATCTATTCTACTTCTTTAGACCCAAAATGATGTTTTGCAGTGGTTGGGAGCATTTCGCAAACCTTCGGCACGTAAAAAGATGCGAAACTTGTGTTTCGGGGCTGAATGCACGATTTCGGTGTACCGAAGCTGCGAAAAAGGTTTCGCAACGAAAACTTCTATTCTACTTCTTTAGATCCAAAATGATGTTTTACAGTGGTTGGGAGCATTTCGCAAACCTTCGGCACGTAAAAAGATGCGAAACTTGTGTCTCGGGGCTGAATGCACGATCTCGGGGTACCGAAGTTGCGAAAAAGGTTTCGTAACGAAAACATTCATTCTACTCCATTAGACCCAAAATGATGTTTTGCAGTGGTTGGGAGCATTTCGCAAACCTTCTGCATGTAAAAAGATGCGAAACTTGTGTTTCAGGGCGGGATGCATGATTTTGAGGTACCGAAGTTGCGAAAAAGGTGTCGCAACGAAAACATCTATTCTACTTCTTTAGACCCAAAATGATGTTTTGCAGTGGTTGGGAGCATTTCGCAAACCTTCGGCACATAAAAAGATGCGAAACTTGTGTTTCGGGGCTGAATGCACGATTTCGGGGTACCGAAGTTGCGAAAAAGGTTTCGCAACGAAAACATCTATTCTACTTCTTTAGACCCAAAATGATGTTTTGCAGTGGTTGGGAGCATTTCGCAAACCTTCGGCACGTAAAAAGATGCGAAAACTGTGTTTCGGGGCTGAATGCACGATTTCGGGGTACCGAAGTTGCGAAAAAGGTTTCGTAACGAAAACATTCATTCTACTCCATTAGACCCAAAATGATGTTTTGCAGTGGTTGGGAGCATTTCGCAAACCTTCAGCACGTAAAAAGATGCGAAACTTGTGTTTCAGGGCGGGATGCATGATTTCGGGGTACCGATGTTGCGAAAAAGGTGTCGCAACAAAAACATCTATTCTACTTCTTTAGATCCAAAATGATGTTTTGCAGTGGTTGCGAGCATTTCGCAAACCTTCGGCACGTAAAAAGATGCGAAACTTGTGTTTCAGGGCTGAATGCACGATTTCGCGGTACCGAAGTTGCGAAAAAGGTTTCGCAACGAAAACATCTATTCTACTTCTTTAGACCCAAAATGATGTTTTGCAGTGGTTGGGAGCATTTCGCAAACCTTCGGCACGTAAAAAGATGCGAAACTTGTGTTTCGGGGCTTAATGCACGATTTCGGGGTACCGAAGTTGCGAAAAAGGTTTCGTAACGAAAACATTCATTCTACTCCATTAGACCCAAAATGATGTTTTGCAGTGGTTGGGTTCATTTCGCAAACCTTCAGCACATAAAAAGTTGCAAAACTTGTGTTTCGGGGCTGAATGCACGATTTTGGGGTACCGAAGTTGCGAAAAAGGTTTCACAACGAAAACATCTATTCTACTTCTTTAGACCCAAAATGATGTTTTGCAGTGGTTGGGAGCATTTCGCAAACCTTCGGCATGTAAAAATATGCGAAACTTTTGTTTCAGGGCTGAATGCACGATTTCGGGGTACCGAAGTTGCGAAAAAGGTTTCGCAACGAAAACAACTATTCTACTTCTTTAGACCCAAAATGATGTTTTGCAGTGGTTGGGAGCATTTCGCAAACCTTCGGCACGTAAAAAGATGCGAAACTTGTGTTTCGGGGCTGAATGCACGATTTCGGGGTACCGAAGTTGCGAAAAAGGTTTCGTAACGAAAACATTCATTCTACTCCATTAGACCCAAAATGATGTTTTGCAGTGGTTGGGTTCATTTCGCAAACCTTCAGCACGTAAAAAGTTGCAAAACTGGTGTTTCGGGGCTGAATGCACGATTTTGGGGTACCGAAGTTGCGAAAAAGGTGTCGCAACAAAAACATCTATTCTACTTCTTTAGACCCAAAATGATGTTTTGCAGTGGTTGCGAGCATTTCGCAAACCTTCGGCACGTAAAAAGATGCGAAACTTGTGTTTCAGGGCTGAATGCACGATTTCGAGGTACCGAAGTTGCGAAAAAGGTTTCGCAACGAAAACATCTATTCTACTTCTTTAGACCCAAAATGATGTTTTGCAGTGGTTGGGAGCATTTCGCAAACCTTCGGCACGTAAAAAGATGCGAAACTTGTGTTTCGGGGCTGAATGCACGATTTTGGGGTACCGAAGTTGCGAAAAAGGTTTCGTAACGAAAACATTCATTCTACTCCATTAGACCCAAAATGATGTTTTGCAGTGGTTGGGTTCATTTCGCAAACCTTCAGCACGTAAAAAGTTGCAAAACTTGTGTTTCGGGGCTGAATGCACGATTTTGGGGTACCGAAGTTGCGAAAAAGGTTTCGCAACGAAAACATCTATTCTACTTCTTTAGACCCAAAATGATGTTTTGCAGTGGTTGGGAGCATTTCGCAAACCTTCGGCACGTAAAAAGATGCGAAACTTTTGTTTCAGGGCTGAATGCAGGATTTCGGGGTACCGAAGTTGCGAAAAAGGTGTCGCAACGAAAACATCTATTCTACTTCTTTAGACCCAAAATGATGTTTTGCAGTGGTTGGGAGCATTTCGCTAACCTTCGGCACGTAAAAAGATGCGAAACTTGTGTTTCGGGGCTGAATGCACGATTTCGGGGTACCGAAGTTGCGAAAAAAGTTTCGCAACGAAAACATCTATTCTACTTCTTTAGACCCAAAATGATGTTTTGCAGTGGTTTGGAGCATTTTGCAATCCTTCGGCACGTAAAAAGATGCGAAAACTGTGTTTCGGGGCTGAATGCACGATTTCGGGGTACCGAAGTTGCGAAAAAGGTTTCGTAACGAAAACATTCATTCTACTCCATTAGACCCAAAATGATGTTTTGCAGTGGTTGGGAGCATTTCGCAAACCTTCGGCACGTAAAAAGATGCGAAACTTGTGTTTCAGGGCGGGATGCATGATTTCGGGGTACCGAAGCTGCAAAAAAGGTGTCGCAACGAAAACATCTATTCTACTTCTTTAGACCCAAAATGATGTTTTGCAGTGGTTGGGAGCATTTCGCAAACCTTCGGCACGTAAAAAGATGCGAAACTTGTGTTTCAGGGCTGAATGCACGATTTCGAGGTACCGAAGTTGCGAAAAAGGTTTCGCAACGAAAACATCTATTCTACTTCTTTAGACCCAAAATGATGTTTTGTAGTGGTTGGGAGCATTTCGCAAACCTTCGGCACGTAAAAAGATGCGAAACTTGTGTTTCGGGGTTGAATGCACGATTTCGGGGTACCGAAGTTGCGAAAAAGGTTTTGTAACGAAAACATTCATTCTACTCCATTAGACCCAAAATGATGTTTTGCAGTGGTTGGGTTCATTTCGCAAACCTTCAGCACGTAAAAAGTTGCAAAACTTGTGTTTCGGGGCTGAATGCACGATTTTGGGGTACCGAAGTTGCGAAAAAGGTTTCGCAACGAAAACATCTATTCTACTTCTTTAGACCCAAAATGATGTTTTGCAATGGTTGGGAGCATTTCGCAAACCTTCGGCACGTAAAAAGATGCGAAAACTGTGTTTCGGGGCTGAATGCACGATTTCGGGGTACCGAAGCTGCGAAAAAGGTTTCGCAACGAAAACATTCATTCTACTCCATTAGACCCAAAATGATGTTTTGCAGTGGCTGGGAGCATTTCGCAAACCTTCGGCACGTCAAAAGACGCAAAACTTGTGTTTCGGGCCTGAATGCACTATTCGAGATACCAAAGTTGCGAATATGGTGTCACGACGAAAACATCCATTCTACTCAATTAGACCCAAAATGACGTTTTGCAGTGGTTGGGAGCATTTCGCAAACCTTCAGCACGTAAAAAGATGCGAAACTTGTGTTTCGGGGCTGAATGCACGATTTCGGGGTACCGAAGTTGCCAAAAAGGTTTCGCAACGAAAACATCTATTCTACTTCTTTAGACCCAAAATGATGTTTTGCAGTGGTTGGCAGCATTTCGCAAACCTTCAGCAGGTAAAAATATGCGAAACTTGTGTTCTGGGGCCGAATGCACGATTTCGGGGTACCGAAGTTGCGAAAAAGGTTTAGCAACGAAAACATTCATTCTACTTATTTAGACCCAAAATGATGTTATGCTGTGGTTGGGAGCATTTCGCAAACCTTCGGCACGTAAAAAGATGCGAAACTTGTGTTTCGGGGCTGAATGCACGATTTCGGGGTACCGAAGTTGCGAAAAAGGTTTCACAACGAAAACGTCTATTCTACTTCTTTAGACCCAAAATGATGTTTTGCAGTGGTTGGGAGCATTTCGCAAACCTTCGGCACGTAAAAAGATGCGAAAACTGTGTTTCGGGGCTGAATGCACGATTTCGGGGTACCGAAGTTGCGAAAAAGGTTTCGTAACGAAAACATTCATTCTACTCCATTAGACCCAAAATGATGTTTTGCAGTGGTTGGGTTCATTTCGCAAACCTTCAGCACGTAAAAAGTTGCAAAACTGGTGTTTCGGGGCTGAATGCACGATTTTGGGGTACCGAAGTTGCGAAAAAGGTGTCGCAACAAAAACATCTATTCTACTTCTTTAGACCCAAAATGATGTTTTGCAGTGGTTGCGAGCATTTCGCAAACCTTCGGCACGTAAAAAGATGCGAAACTTGTGTTTCAGGGCTGAATGCACGATTTCGAGGTACCGAAGTTGCGAAAAAGGTTTCGCAACGAAAACATCTATTCTACTTCTTTAGACCCAAAATGATGTTTTGCAGTGGTTGGGAGCATTTCGCAAACCTTCGGCACGTAAAAAGATGCGAAACTTGTGTTTCGGGGCTGAATGCACGATTTTGGGGTACCGAAGTTGCGAAAAAGGTTTCGTAACGAAAACATTCATTCTACTCCATTAGACCCAAAATGATGTTTTGCAGTGGTTGGGTTCATTTCGCAAACCTTCAGCACGTAAAAAGTTGCAAAACTTGTGTTTCGGGGCTGAATGCACGATTTTGGGGTACCGAAGTTGCGAAAAAGGTTTCGCAACGAAAACATCTATTCTACTTCTTTAGACCCAAAATGATGTTTTGCAGTGGTTGGGAGCATTTCGCAAACCTTCGGCACGTAAAAAGATGCGAAACTTTTGTTTCAGGGCTGAATGCAGGATTTCGGGGTACCGAAGTTGCGAAAAAGGTGTCGCAACGAAAACATCTATTCTACTTCTTTAGACCCAAAATGATGTTTTGCAGTGGTTGGGAGCATTTCGCTAACCTTCGGCACGTAAAAAGATGCGAAACTTGTGTTTCGGGGCTGAATGCACGATTTCGGGGTACCGAAGTTGCGAAAAAAGTTTCGAAACGAAAACATCAATTCTACTACTTTAGACCCAAAATGATGTTTTGCAGTGGTTTGGAGCATTTTGCAATCCTTCGGCACGTAAAAAGATGCGAAAACTGTGTTTCGGGGCTGAATGCACGATTTCGGGGTACCGAAGTTGCGAAAAAGGTTTCGTAACGAAAACATTCATTCTACTCCATTAGACCCAAAATGATGTTTTGCAGTGGTTGGGAGCATTTCGCAAACCTTCGGCACGTAAAAAGATGCGAAACTTGTGTTTCAGGGCGGGATGCATGATTTCGGGGTACCGAAGCTGCAAAAAAGGTGTCGCAACGAAAACATCTATTCTACTTCTTTAGACCCAAAATGATGTTTTGCAGTGGTTGGGAGCATTTCGCAAACCTTCGGCACGTAAAAAGATGCGAAACTTGTGTTTCAGGGCTGAATGCACGATTTCGAGGTACCGAAGTTGCGAAAAAGGTTTCGCAACGAAAACATCTATTCTACTTCTTTAGACCCAAAATGATGTTTTGTAGTGGTTGGGAGCATTTCGCAAACCTTCGGCACGTAAAAAGATGCGAAACTTGTGTTTCGGGGTTGAATGCACGATTTCGGGGTACCGAAGTTGCGAAAAAGGTTTTGTAACGAAAACATTCATTCTACTCCATTAGACCCAAAATGATGTTTTGCAGTGGTTGGGTTCATTTCGCAAACCTTCAGCACGTAAAAAGTTGCAAAACTTGTGTTTCGGGGCTGAATGCACGATTTTGGGGTACCGAAGTTGCGAAAAAGGTTTCGCAACGAAAACATCTATTCTACTTCTTTAGACCCAAAATGATGTTTTGCAATGGTTGGGAGCATTTCGCAAACCTTCGGCACGTAAAAAGATGCGAAAACTGTGTTTCGGGGCTGAATGCACGATTTCGGGGTACCGAAGCTGCGAAAAAGGTTTCGCAACGAAAACATTCATTCTACTCCATTAGACCCAAAATGATGTTTTGCAGTGGTTGGGAGCATTTCGCAAACCTTCGGCACGTCAAAAGACGCAAAACTTGTGTTTCGGGCCTGAATGCACTATTCGAGATACCAAAGTTGCGAATATGGTGTCACGACGAAAACATCCATTCTACTCAATTAGACCCAAAATGACGTTTTGCAGTGGTTGGGAGCATTTCGCAAACCTTCAGCACGTAAAAAGATGCGAAACTTGTGTTTCGGGGCTGAATGCACGATTTCGGGGTACCGAAGTTGCCAAAAAGGTTTCGCAACGAAAACATCTATTCTACTTCTTTAGACCCAAAATGATGTTTTGCAGTGGTTGGCAGCATTTCGCAAACCTTCAGCAGGTAAAAATATGCGAAACTTGTGTTCTGGGGCCGAATGCACGATTTCGGGGTACCGAAGTTGCGAAAAAGGTTTAGCAACGAAAACATTCATTCTACTTATTTAGACCCAAAATGATGTTATGCTGTGGTTGGGAGCATTTCGCAAACCTTCGGCACGTAAAAAGATGCGAAACTTGTGTTTCGGGGCTGAATGCACGATTTCGGGGTACCGAAGTTGCGAAAAAGGTTTCACAACGAAAACGTCTATTCTACTTCTTTAGACCCAAAATGATGTTTTGCAGTGGTTGGGAGCATTTCGCAAACCTTCGGCACGTAAAAAGATGCGAAAACTGTGTTTCGGGGCTGAATGCACGATTTCGGGGTACCGAAGTTGCGAAAAATGTTTCGTAACGAAAACATTCATTCTACTCCATTAGACCCAAAATGATGTTTTGCAGTGGTTGGGAGCATTTCGCAAACCTTCAGCACGTAAAAAGATGCGAAACTTGTGTTTCAGGGCGGGATGCATGATTTCGGGGTACCGAAGTTGCGAAAAAGGTGTCGCAACCAAAACATCTATTCTACTTCTTTTGACCCAAAATGATGTTTTGCAGTGGTTGGGAGCATTTCGCAAACCTTCGGCACGTAAAAAGATGCGAAACTTGTGTTTCAGGGCTGAATGCACGATTTCGAGGTACCGAAGTTGCGAAAAAGGTTTCACAACGAAAACATCTATTCTACTTCTTTAGACCCAAAATGATGTTTTGCAGTGGTTGGGAGCATTTCGCAAACCTTCAGCACGTAAAAAGATGCGAAACTTGTGTTTCGGGGCTGAATGCATGATTTCGGGGTACCGAAGTTGCGAAAAAGGTGTCGCAACGAAAACATCTATTCTACTTCTTTAGACCCAAAATGATGTTTTGCTGTGGTTGGGAGCATTTCGCAAACCTTCGGCACGTAAAAAGATGCGAAACTTGTGTTTCGGGGCTGAATGCACGATTTCGGGGTACCGAAGTTGCGAAAAAGGTTTCGCAACGAAAACGTCTATTCTACTTCTTTAGACCCAAAATGATGTTTTGCAGTGGTTGGGAGCATTTCGCAAACCTTCGGCACGTAAAAAGATGCGAAAACTGTGTTTCGGGGCTGAATGCACGATTTCGGGGTACCGAAGTTGCGAAAAATGTTTCGTAACGAAAACATTCATTCTACTCCATTAGACCCAAAATGATGTTTTGCAGTGGTTGGGAGCATTTCGCAAACCTTCAGCACGTAAAAAGATGCGAAACTTGTGTTTCAGGGCGGGATGCATGATTTCGGGGTACCGAAGTTGCGAAAAAGGTGTCGCAACCAAAACATCTATTCTACTTCTTTTGACCCAAAATGATGTTTTGCAGTGGTTGGGAGCATTTCGCAAACCTTCGGCACGTAAAAAGATGCGAAACTTGTGTTTCAGGGCTGAATGCACGATTTCGCGGTACCGAAGTTGCGAAAAAGGTTTCGCAACGAAAACATCTATTCTACTTCTTTAGACCCAAAATGATGTTTTGCAGTGGTTGGGAGCATTTCGCAAACCTTCGGCACGTAAAAAGATGCGAAACTTGTGTTTCGGGGCTTAATGCACGATTTCGGGGTACCGAAGTTGCGAAAAAGGTTTCGTAACGAAAACATTCATTCTACTCCATTAGACCCAAAATGATGTTTTGCAGTGGTTGGGAGCATTTCGCAAACCTTCAGCACGTAAAAAGATGCGAAACTTGTGTTTCAGGGCGGGATGCATGATTTCGGGGTACCGAAGTTGCGAAAAAGGTGTCGCAACCAAAACATCTATTCTACTTCTTTTGACCCAAAATGATGTTTTGCAGTGGTTGGGAGCATTTCGCAAACCTTCGGCACGTAAAAAGATGCGAAACTTGTGTTTCAGGGCTGAATGCACGATTTCGAGGTACCGAAGTTGCGAAAAAGGTTTCACAACGAAAACATCTATTCTACTTCTTTAGACCCAAAATGATGTTTTGCAGTGGTTGGGAGCATTTCGCAAACCTTCGGCATGTAAAAAGATGCGAAACTTTTGTTTCAGGGCTGAATGCACGATTTCGGGGTACCGAAGTTGCGAAAAAGGTTTCGCAACGAAAACAACTATTCTACTTCTTTAGACCCAAAATGATGTTTTGCAGTGGTTGGGAGCATTTCGCAAACCTTCGGCACGTAAAAAGATGCGAAACTTGTGTTTCGGGGCTGAATGCACGATTTCGGGGTACCGAAGTTGCGAAAAAGGTTTCGTAACGAAAACATTCATTCTACTCCATTAGACCCAAAATGATGTTTTGCAGTGGTTGGGTTCATTTCGCAAACCTTCAGCACGTAAAAAGTTGCAAAACTGGTGTTTCGGGGCTGAATGCACGATTTTGGGGTACCGAAGTTGCGAAAAAGGTGTCGCAACAAAAACATCTATTCTACTTCTTTAGACCCAAAATGATGTTTTGCAGTGGTTGCGAGCATTTCGCAAACCTTCGGCACGTAAAAAGATGCGAAACTTGTGTTTCAGGGCTGAATGCACGATTTCGAGGTACCGAAGTTGCGAAAAAGGTTTCGCAACGAAAACATCTATTCTACTTCTTTAGACCCAAAATGATGTTTTGCAGTGGTTGGGAGCATTTCGCAAACCTTCGGCACGTAAAAAGATGCGAAACTTGTGTTTCGGGGCTGAATGCACGATTTTGGGGTACCGAAGTTGCGAAAAAGGTTTCGTAACGAAAACATTCATTCTACTCCATTAGACCCAAAATGATGTTTTGCAGTGGTTGGGTTCATTTCGCAAACCTTCAGCACGTAAAAAGTTGCAAAACTTGTGTTTCGGGGCTGAATGCACGATTTTGGGGTACCGAAGTTGCGAAAAAGGTTTCGCAACGAAAACATCTATTCTACTTCTTTAGACCCAAAATGATGTTTTGCAGTGGTTGGGAGCATTTCGCAAACCTTCGGCACGTAAAAAGATGCGAAACTTTTGTTTCAGGGCTGAATGCAGGATTTCGGGGTACCGAAGTTGCGAAAAAGGTGTCGCAACGAAAACATCTATTCTACTTCTTTAGACCCAAAATGATGTTTTGCAGTGGTTGGGAGCATTTCGCTAACCTTCGGCACGTAAAAAGATGCGAAACTTGTGTTTCGGGGCTGAATGCACGATTTCGGGGTACCGAAGTTGCGAAAAAGGTTTCGCAACGAAAACATCTATTCTACTTCTTTAGACCCAAAATGATGTTTTGCAGTGGTTTGGAGCATTTTGCAATCCTTCGGCACGTAAAAAGATGCGAAAACTGTGTTTCGGGGCTGAATGCACGATTTCGGGGTACCGAAGTTGCGAAAAAGGTTTCGTAACGAAAACATTCATTCTACTCCATTAGACCCAAAATGATGTTTTGCAGTGGTTGGGAGCATTTCGCAAACCTTCGGCACGTAAAAAGATGCGAAACTTGTGTTTCAGGGCGGGATGCATGATTTCGGGGTACCGAAGCTGCAAAAAAGGTGTCGCAACGAAAACATCTATTCTACTTCTTTAGACCCAAAATGATGTTTTGCAGTGGTTGGGAGCATTTCGCAAACCTTCGGCACGTAAAAAGATGCGAAACTTGTGTTTCAGGGCTGAATGCACGATTTCGAGGTACCGAAGTTGCGAAAAAGGTTTCGCAACGAAAACATCTATTCTACTTCTTTAGACCCAAAATGATGTTTTGTAGTGGTTGGGAGCATTTCGCAAACCTTCGGCACGTAAAAAGATGCGAAACTTGTGTTTCGGGGTTGAATGCACGATTTCGGGGTACCGAAGTTGCGAAAAAGGTTTTGTAACGAAAACATTCATTCTACTCCATTAGACCCAAAATGATGTTTTGCAGTGGTTGGGTTCATTTCGCAAACCTTCAGCACGTAAAAAGTTGCAAAACTTGTGTTTCGGGGCTGAATGCACGATTTTGGGGTACCGAAGTTGCGAAAAAGGTTTCGCAACGAAAACATCTATTCTACTTCTTTAGACCCAAAATGATGTTTTGCAATGGTTGGGAGCATTTCGCAAACCTTCGGCACGTAAAAAGATGCGAAAACTGTGTTTCGGGGCTGAATGCACGATTTCGGGGTACCGAAGCTGCGAAAAAGGTTTCGCAACGAAAACATTCATTCTACTCCATTAGACCCAAAATGATGTTTTGCAGTGGTTGGGAGCATTTCGCAAACCTTCGGCACGTCAAAAGACGCAAAACTTGTGTTTCGGGCCTGAATGCACTATTCGAGATACCAAAGTTGCGAATATGGTGTCACGACGAAAACATCCATTCTACTCAATTAGACCCAAAATGACGTTTTGCAGTGGTTGGGAGCATTTCGCAAACCTTCAGCACGTAAAAAGATGCGAAACTTGTGTTTCGGGGCTGAATGCACGATTTCGGGGTACCGAAGTTGCCAAAAAGGTTTCGCAACGAAAACATCTATTCTACTTCTTTAGACCCAAAATGATGTTTTGCAGTGGTTGGCAGCATTTCGCAAACCTTCAGCAGGTAAAAATATGCGAAACTTGTGTTCTGGGCCGAATGCACGATTTCGGGGTACCGAAGTTGCGAAAAAGGTTTAGCAACGAAAACATTCATTCTACTTATTTAGACCCAAAATGATGTTATGCTGTGGTTGGGAGCATTTCGCAAACCTTCGGCACGTAAAAAGATGCGAAACTTGTGTTTCGGGGCTGAATGCACGATTTCGGGGTACCGAAGTTGCGAAAAAGGTTTCACAACGAAAACGTCTATTCTACTTCTTTAGACCCAAAATGATGTTTTGCAGTGGTTGGGAGCATTTCGCAAACCTTCGGCACGTAAAAAGATGCGAAAACTGTGTTTCGGGGCTGAATGCACGATTTCGGGGTACCGAAGTTGCGAAAAATGTTTCGTAACGAAAACATTCATTCTACTCCATTAGACCCAAAATGATGTTTTGCAGTGGTTGGGAGCATTTCGCAAACCTTCAGCACGTAAAAAGATGCGAAACTTGTGTTTCAGGGCGGGATGCATGATTTCGGGGTACCGAAGTTGCGAAAAAGGTGTCGCAACCAAAACATCTATTCTACTTCTTTTGACCCAAAATGATGTTTTGCAGTGGTTGGGAGCATTTCGCAAACCTTCGGCACGTAAAAAGATGCGAAACTTGTGTTTCAGGGCTGAATGCACGATTTCGAGGTACCGAAGTTGCGAAAAAGGTTTCACAACGAAAACATCTATTCTACTTCTTTAGACCCAAAATGATGTTTTGCAGTGGTTGGGAGCATTTCGCAAACCTTCAGCACGTAAAAAGATGCGAAACTTGTGTTTCGGGGCTGAATGCATGATTTCGGGGTACCGAAGTTGCGAAAAAGGTGTCGCAACGAAAACATCTATTCTACTTCTTTAGACCCAAAATGATGTTTTGCTGTGGTTGGGAGCATTTCGCAAACCTTCGGCACGTAAAAAGATGCGAAACTTGTGTTTCGGGGCTGAATGCACGATTTCGGGGTACCGAAGTTGCGAAAAAGGTTTCGCAACGAAAACGTCTATTCTACTTCTTTAGACCCAAAATGATGTTTTGCAGTGGTTGGGAGCATTTCGCAAACCTTCGGCACGTAAAAAGATGCGAAAACTGTGTTTCGGGGCTGAATGCACGATTTCGGGGTACCGAAGTTGCGAAAAATGTTTCGTAACGAAAACATTCATTCTACTCCATTAGACCCAAAATGATGTTTTGCAGTGGTTGGGAGCATTTCGCAAACCTTCAGCACGTAAAAAGATGCGAAACTTGTGTTTCAGGGCGGGATGCATGATTTCGGGGTACCGAAGTTGCGAAAAAGGTGTCGCAACCAAAACATCTATTCTACTTCTTTTGACCCAAAATGATGTTTTGCAGTGGTTGGGAGCATTTCGCAAACCTTCGGCACGTAAAAAGATGCGAAACTTGTGTTTCGGGGCTGAATGCACGATTTCGGGGTACCGAAGTTGCGAAAAAGGTTTCGCAACGAAAACGTCTATTCTACTTCTTTAGACCCAAAATGATGTTTTGCAGTGGTTGGGAGCATTTCGCAAACCTTCGGCACGTAAAAAGATGCGAAAACTGTGTTTCGGGGCTGAATGCACGATTTCGGGGTACCGAAGTTGCGAAAAATGTTTCGTAACGAAAACATTCATTCTACTCCATTAGACCCAAAATGATGTTTTGCAGTGGTTGGGAGCATTTCGCAAACCTTCAGCACGTAAAAAGATGCGAAACTTGTGTTTCAGGGCGGGATGCATGATTTCGGGGTACCGAAGTTGCGAAAAAGGTGTCGCAACCAAAACATCTATTCTACTTCTTTTGACCCAAAATGATGTTTTGCAGTGGTTGGGAGCATTTCGCAAACCTTCGGCACGTAAAAAGATGCGAAACTTGTGTTTCAGGGCTGAATGCACGATTTCGAGGTACCGAAGTTGCGAAAAAGGTTTCACAACGAAAACATCTATTCTACTTCTTTAGACCCAAAATGATGTTTTGCAGTGGTTGGGAGCATTTCGCAAACCTTCAGCACGTAAAAAGATGCGAAACTTGTGTTTCGGGGCTGAATGCATGATTTCGGGGTACCGAAGTTGCGAAAAAGGTGTCGCAACGAAAACATCTATTCTACTTCTTTAGACCCAAAATGATGTTTTGCAGTGGTTGGGAGCATTTCACAAACCTTCGGCACGTAAAAAGATGCGAAAACTGTGTTTCGGGGCTGAATGCACGATTTCGGGGTACCGAATTTGCGAAAAAGGTTTCGTAACGAAAACATTCATTCTACTCCATTAGACCCAAAATGATGTTTTGCAGTGGTTGGGAGCATTTCGCAAACCTTCAGCACGTAAAAAGATGCGAAACTTGTGTTTCGGGGCTGAATGCACGATTTCGGGGTACCGAAGTTGCCAAAAAGGTTTCGCAACGAAAACATCTATTCTACTTCTAGACCCAAAATGATGTTTTGCAGTGGTTGGGAGCATTTCGCAAACCTTCAGCACGTAAAAATATGCGAAACTTGTGTTCCGGGGCCGAATGCACGATTTCGGGGTACCGAAGTTGCGAAAAAGGTTTAGCAACGAAAACATTCATTCTACTTATTTAGACCCAAAATGATGTTTTGTAGTGGTTGAAAGCATTTCGCAAACCTTCGGCACGTAAAAGATGCGAAACTTGTGTTTCGGGGCTGAATGCACGATTTCGGGGTACCGAAGTTGCGAAAAAGGTGTCGCAACGAAAACATCTATTCTACTTCTTTAGACCCAAAATGATGTTTTGCAGTGGTTGGGAGCATTTCGCAAACCTTCGGCACGTAAAAAGATGCGAAACTTGTGTTTCGGGGCTGAATGCACGATTTCGGGGTACCGAAGTTGCGAAAAAGGTTTCGCAACGAAAACATCTATTCTACTTCTTTAGACCCAAAATGATGTTTTGCAATGGTTGGGAGCATTTCGGAAACCTTCGGCTCGTAAAAAGATGCTAAAACTGTGTATCGGGGCTGAATGCACGATTTCGGGGTACCGAAGTTGCGAAAAAGGTTTCGTAACGAAAACATTCATTCTACTCCATTAGACCCAAAATGATGTTTTGCAGTGGTTGGGAGCATTTCGCAAACCTTCAGCACGTAAAAAGATGCGAAACTTGTGTTTCAGGGCGGGATGCATGATTTCGAGGTACCGAAGTTGCGAAAAAGGTGTCGCAACGAAAACATCTATTCTACTTCTTTAGACCCAAAATGATGTTTTGCAGTGTTTGGGAGCATTTCGCAAACCTTCGGCACGTAAAAAGATGCGAAACTTGTGTTTCGGGGCTGAATGCACGATTTCGGGGTACCGAAGTTGCGAAAAAGGTTTCGCAACGAAAACATCTATTCTACTTCTTTAGACCCAAAATGATGTTTTGCAGTGGTTGGGAGCATTTCGCAAACCTTCGGCACGTAAAAAGATGCGAAACTTGTGTTTCGAGGCTGAATGCACGATTTCGGGGTACCAAAGTTGCGAAAAAGGTGTCGCAACGAAAACATCTATTCTACTTCTTTAGACCCAAAATGATGTTTTGCAGTGGTTGGGAGCATTTCGCAACCCTTCGGCATGTAAAAAGATGCGAAACTTGTGTTTCGGGGCTGAATGCACGATTTCGGGGTACCGAAGTTGCGAAAAAGGTTTCGCAACGAAAACATCTATTCTACTTCTTTAGACCCAAAATGGTGTTTTGCAGTGGTTGGGAATATTTCGCAAACCTTCGGCACGTAAAAAGATGCGAAACTTGTGTTTCGGGGCTGAATGCACGATTTCGGGGTACCGAAGTTGCGAAAAAGGTTTCGTAACGAAAACATTCATTCTACTCCATTAGACCCAAAATGATGTTTTGCAGTGGCTGGGAGCATTTAGCAAACCTTCGGCACGTCAAAAGACGCAAAACTTGTGTTTCGGGCCTGAATGCACTATTCGAGGTACCGAAGTTGCGAATATGGTGTCGCGACGAAAACATCCATTCTACTCAATTAGACCCAAAATGACGTTTTGCAGTGGTTGGGAGCATTTCGCAAACCTTCGGCACGTATAAGATGCGAAACTTGTGTTTCGGGCCTGAATGCACTATTTCGGGGTACCGAAGTTGCGAAAAAGGTTTCGCAACGAAAACATCCATTCAACTCCAGTAGACCCAAAATGATGTTTTGCATTGCTTGGGAGCATTTCGCAAACCTTCGGCACGTAAAAAGATACGAAACTTGTGTTTTAGGGCTGAATGCTCAATTTCGGGGTACCGAAGTTGCGAAAAAGGTTTTGCAACGAAAACATCTATTCTACTTCTTTAGACCCAAAATGATGTTTTGCAGTGGTTGGGAGCATTTCGCAAACCTTCGACACGTAAAAAGATGCGAAACTTGTGTTTCGGTGCTGAATGCACGATTTCGGTGTACCGAAGTAGCGAAAAAGGTTTAGCAACGAAAACATTCATTCTACTTATTTAGACCCAAAATGATGTTTTGCAGTGGTTGGGAGCATTTCGCAAACCTTCGGCACGTAAAAGATGCGAAACTTGTATTTCGGGGCTGAATGCACGATTTCGGGGTACCGAAGTTGCAAAAAAGGTTTCGCAACGAAAGCATCCATTCTACTTATTTAGACCCAAAATGATGTTTTGCAGTGGTTGGGAGCATTTCGCAAACCTTCGGCACGTAAAAAGATGCGAAACTTGTGTTTCGGGGCTGAATGCACGATTTCGGGGTACCGAAGTTGCGAAAAAGGTGTCGCAACAAAAACATCTATTCTACTTCTTTAGACCCAAAATGATGTTTTGCAGTGGTTGGGAGCATTTCGCAACCCTTCAGCACGTAAAAAGATGCGAAACATGTGTTTCAGGGCTGAATGCACGATTTCGGGGTACCGAAGTTGCGAAAAAGGTTTCGCAACGAAAACATCTATTCTACTTCTTTAGACCCAAAATGATGTTTTGCAGTGGTTGGGAATATTTCGCAAACCTTCGGCACGTAAAAAGATGCGAAACTTGTGTTTCGGGGCTGAATGCACGATTTCGGGGTACCGAAGTTGCGAAAAAGGTTTCGTAACGAAAACATTCATTCTACTCCATTAGACCCAAAATGATGTTTTGCAGTGGCTGGGAGCATTTCGCAAACCTTCGGCACGTCAAAAGACGCAAAACTTGTGTTTCGGGCCTGAATGCACTATTCGAGGTACCGAAGTTGCGAATATGGTGTCGCGACGAAAACATCCATTCTACTCAATTAGACCCAAAATGACGTTTTGCAGTGGTTGGGAGCATTTCGCAAACCTTCGGCACGTAAAAAGATGCGAAACTTGTGTTTCGGGCCTGAATGCACTATTTCGGGGTACCGAAGTTGCAAAAAAGGTTTCGCAACAAAAACATCCATTCAACTCCATTAGACCCAAAATGATGTTTTGCATTAGTTGGGAGCATTTCGCAAACCTTCGGCACGTAAAAGATGCGAAACTTGTGTTTCGGGCCTGAATGCACTATTTCGGGGTACCGAAGTTGCCAAAAAGGTTTCGCAACGAAAACATCCATTCTACTCCATTAGACCCAAAATGATGTTTTGCAGTGGTTGGGAGCATTTCGCAAACCTTCGACACGTAAAAAGATGCGAGACTTGTGTTTCGGGGCTGAATGCACGATTTAGGGGTACCGAAGTTGCGAAAAAGGTTTCGCAATGAAAGCATCCATTCTACTTATTTAGACGCAAAATGATGTTTTGCAGTGGTTGGGAGCATTTCGCAAACCTTCGGCACGTAAAAAGATGCGAAACTTGTGTTTCGGGGCTGAATGCACGATTTCGGGGTACCGAAGTTGCGAAAAAGGTGTCGCAACGAAAACATCTATTCTACTTCTTTAGACCCAAAATGATGTTTTGCAGTGGTTGGGAGCATTTCGCAAACCTTCGGCACGTAAAAAGATGCGAAACTTGTGTTTCAGGGCTGAATGCACGATTTCGGGGTACCGAAGTTGCGAAAAAGGTTTCGCAATGAAAACATCTATTCTACTTCTTTACACCCAAAATGATGTTTTGCAGTGGTTGGGAGCATTTCGCAAACCTTCGACACGTAAAAAGATGCGAAACTTGTGTTTCGGGGCTGAATGCACGATTTCGGGCTACCGAAGTTGCGAAAAAGGTTTCGCAACGAAAACATCCATTCTACTTATTTAGACCCAAAATGATGTTTTGCTGTGGTTGGGAGCATTTCGCAAACCTTCGGCACGTAAAAAGATGCGAAACTTGTGTTTCAGGGCTGAATGCACGATTTCGGGGTACCGAAGTTGCGAAAAAGGTGTCGCAACGAAAACATCTATTCTACTTCTGTAGACCCAAAATGATGTTTTGCTGTGGTTGGGAGCATTTTGCAAACCTTCGGCACGTAAAAAGATGCGAAACTTGTGTTTCAGGGCTGAATGCACGATTTCGGGGTACCGAAGTTGCGAAAAAGGTTTCGCAACGAAAACATCTATTCTACTTCTTTAGACCCAAAATAATGTTTTGCAGTGGTTGGGAGCATTTCGCAAACCTTCGGCACGTAAAAAATGCGAAACTTGTGTTTCGGGGCTGAATGCACGATTTCGGGGTACCGAAGTTGCGAAAAAGGTTTCGTAACGAAAACATTCATTCTACTCCATTAGACACAAAATGATGTTTTGCATTGGCTGGGAGCATTTCGCAAACCTTCGGCATGTAAAAAGACGCAAAACTTGTGTTTCGGGCCTGAATGCACTATTTCGGGGTAGCGAAGTTGCGAAAAAGGTTTCACAACGAAAACATCCATTCTACTCCATTAGACCCAAAATGATGTTTTACAGTGGTTGGGAGCATTTCGCAAATCTTCGGCACGTAAAAAGATGTGAAACTTGTGTTTCGGGGCTGAATGCACGATTTTGGGGTACCGAAGTTGCGAAATAGGTGTCGCAACGAAAACATCTATTCTAATTCTTTAGACCCAAAATGATGTTTTGCAGTGGTTGGGAGCATTCCGCAAACCTTCGGCACGTAAAAGATGCGAAACTTGTGTTTCGGGGCTGAATGCACGATTTCGGGGTACCGAAGTTGCAAAAAAGGTTTCGCAACGAAAGCATCCATTCTACTTATTTAGACCCAAAATGATGTTTTGCAGTGGTTGGGAGCATTTCGCAAACCTTCGGCACGTAAAAAGATGCGAAACTTGTGTTTCGGGGCTGAATGCACGATTTCGGGGTACCGAAGTTGCGAAAAAGGTGTCGCAACGAAAACATCTATTCTACTTCTTTAGACCCAAAATGATGTTTTGCAGTGGTTGGGAGCATTTCGCAACCCTTCGGCACGTAAAGATGCGAAACTTGTGTTTCAGGGCTGAATGCACGATTTCGGGGTACCGAAGTTGCGAAAAAGGTTTCGTAACGAAAACATTCATTCTATTCCATTAGACCCAAAATGATGTTTTGCAGTGGCTGGGAGTATTTCGCAAACCTTCGGCACGTCAAAAGACGCAAAACTTGTGTTTCGGGCCTGAATGCACTATTCGAGGTACCGAAGTTGCGAATATGGTGTCGCAACGAAAACATCCATTCTACTCAATTAGACCCAAAATGACGTTTTGCAGTGGTTGGGAGCATTTCGCAAACCTTCGGCACGTATAAGATGCGAAACTTGTGTTTCGGGCCTGAATGGACTATTTCGGGGTACCGAAGTTGCGAAAAAGGTTTCTCAACAAAAACATCCATTCAACTCCATTAGACCCAAAATGATGTTTTGCATTGGTTGGGAGCATTTCGCAAACCTTCAGCACGTAAAAAGATGCGAACCTTGTGTTTCAGGGCTGAATGCACTATTTCGGGGTACCTAAGTTGCGAAAAAGGTTTCGCAACGAAAACATCCATTCAACTCCATTAGACCCAAAATGATGTTTTGCATTGGTTGGGAGCATTTCGCAAACCTTCGGCCCGTAAAAAGATACGAAACTTATGTTTTAGGGCTGAATGCACGATTTCGGGGTACCGAAGTTGCGAAAAAGGTTTTGCAACGAAAACATCTATTCTACTTCTTTAGACCCAAAATGATGTTTTGCAGTGGTTGGGAGCATTTCGCAAACCTTCGACACGTAAAAATATGCGAAACTTGTGTTTCGGGGCTGAATGCACGATTTCGGTGTACCGAAGTAGCGAAAAAGGTTTAGCAACGAAAACATCCATTCTACTTATTTAGACCCAAAATGATGTTTTGCAGTGGTTGGGAGCATTTCGCAAACCTTCGGCACGTAAAAGATGCGAAACTTGTGTTTCGGGGCTGAATGCACGATTTCAGGGTACCGAAGTTGCAAAAAAGGTTTCGCAACGAAAGCATCCATTCTACTTATTTAGACCCAAAATGATGTTTTGCAGTGGTTGGGAGCATTTCGCAAACCTTCGGCACGTAAAAAGATGCGAAACTTGTGTTTCGGGGCTGAATGCACGATTTCGGGGTACCGAAGTTGCGAAAAAGGTGTCGCAATGAAAACATCTATTCTACTTCTTTAGACCCAAAATGATGTTTTGCAGTGGTTGGGAGCATTTCGCAACCCTTCAGCACGTAAAAAGATGCGAAACATGTGTTTCAGGGCTGAATGCACGATTTCCGGGTACCGAAGTTGCGAAAAAGGTTTCGCAACGAAAACATCTATTCTACTTCTTTAGACGCAAAATGATGTTTTGCAGTGGTTGGGAGCATTTCGGAAACCTTCGGCACATAAAAAGATGCGAAACTTGTGTTTCGGGGCCGAATGCACGATTTCGGGGTACCGAAGTTGCGAAAAAGGTTTTGCAACGAAAACATCTATTCTACTTCTTTTGACCCAAAATGATGTTTTGCAGTGGTTGGGAGCATTTCGCAAACCTTCGACACGTAAAAAGATACGAAACTTGTGTTTCGGGGGTGAATGCACGATTTCGGTGTACCGAAGTAGGGAAACAGGTTTAGCAACGAAAACATTCATTCTACTTATTTAGACCCAAAATGATGTTTTGCAGTGGTTGGGAATATTTCGCAAACCTTCGGCACGTAAAAGATGCGAAACTTGTGTTTCGGGGCTGAATGCACAATTTCGGGGTACCGAAGTTGCAAAAAAGGTTTCGCAACGAAAGCATCCATTCTACTTATTTAGACCCAAAATGATGTTTTGCAGTGGTTGGGAGCATTTGGCAAACCTTCGGCACATAAAAAGATGCGAAACTTGTGTTTCGGGGCTGAATGCACGATTTCGGGGTACCGAAGTTGCGAAAAAGGTT